>JAJEKB010019743.1:27727-50463 GCA_022393335.1 Macrotrachela quadricornifera
TTGAACCTTTCTAGTAATGAAATTGGAGATATTGGTGCACAACATCTTGCTGATGCATTACGAAATAACACGGTGATTCATCTTCTGTTTTCATTTCTCTCATAGTGATTTTCTTTGCGACACACAGACACTCAACACATTGGTCGGTTCTACTAATGAAATCGGGGATACTGGCGCGCAATATCTCGCTGACGCTTTACTAAATAACACGGTGGTTCTCATTGTATTTTCACTTCTCTCAAATTCACTTTCTACTCTACATATAGAAACTCAGCACATTGAACCTTGAGTACAATCAAATCGGAGATGTTGGCGCACAACATCTTGCTGATGCATTACGAAACAACAAGGTGATTCTGGTTCTATATTGATTTCTCTTATATTGATTTTCTTCGCTACATATAGACACTTAGCACACTGAACCTGTCTACTAATGGATTTAGAGATGTTGGAGCGCAACATCTTTTTGATGCCTTACGAACTAACACGGTGATTTTGAGTGTATTTGGATTTGTCTTATACTTATCGTCTTCTCTATGTTTAGACATTGAACAGATTGTATATCTTCGGCGGAAATCGCGTGTCTTTGCATCTCCGAAGAGCTTTAAGAGAACAGGACAAAAGAATATAATGGCGTTACGTGATTACTGCGTTTTTGATCATTAATAAACTATTGCATATGTGTCTATCATCATGTTCTGAGTGTCTAGCGCGGGAGTGATCATTGAGAGTTCTGGAGGCATTTGCATCAGGTCGATACACTGTTGACAGATGCCTCTGTTGCATAAGGTACGAATAATAGTAGGTGAATCGTTATATGAGTCTCTATGGATTTGACAGTTTACGAGACTTGGTCTCTATTCGATAAGGGCGGAAAGGGAATAGCAATTGTGGTATGACAATTGTAAACTATTGAGAATTCAATTACTATATTTTTTCTGCTATTTTATTATGTGTGAATGACCTGCAGGCTCAGTCGATAAGGTTAATTACCGAAGGAATTTTGTAATGGAATTTCTTTCCTTTATGTTTTTAGATGAGTATATATATATGCCTTTATAGTTGATTGGCTAATGATTGATAATATTATCACTCACTTTAGATTACAGTTGTAATATAATGAAGCATGCTCAGTAATTTATTACAGTGGAGCTATCTTGAATGAAGAAGAAGAGAGAGAAACCTAGTTTAGTTAACCTGGTTGAGCTTTATGGACAGAATAGTTTGATTCTGTGATGGTACTTATATACATTTACAATGTTTTAAGAAAGTATCCGATCACCCGGTTAGAATCTCATTCAAAAACTTTATCCAAATAAACTCTTTGGAAAGGACGTCTCCTATGAAACTCTTGTATGACAGAGAACTTTGCTTGCTCGACCGGATGAAACTATTTTGAGAAAAGCCAACATATTTCGAAATTGAAAATCTATTTTTGCGGAAAAGGAGGAAAGTTTCGAAAGAATAGATTTCTACCGAAATTTGGTGGCTTACTCAAATTGGGGAACCAAAAACGCAGTTTTGTGGAGGAGCTCACTATGTATTGAACGGTAGATAGAAAATCGAATGTTCGTCTAGTCATTGACTCATTAAGAATTCGTCTATGTAAAAATAGTTAAGTGTAGAGATAATCGGTCAAGGACGTAGCCAGGGGAGGAATGATCCCCCCTGAAATTTTGTTTTTTTGTTATCAAATCTAATTATTTCAAGCTTTGAACGCATTTGTTCTTCTTATTACAAATTATTGGTTAACGATTGTCTTGAATGATCAAAAAACAGGAAAATTAATATGTAATGAATGTTCATGGAGTGATTGATAGAATACTTTTATTGTGCCCTGCACCTAATTGAGATCCAGTTCATAGAAGATATTGTCTTTGTTATGCTATACATGATACTCTCTTTTGTTCTAAATTGTTTTTTTTGTTCTTCTTGTGTTGATATTTTTCCTTTCTGTCCTATATGTGTCATAGAATTTTCATATCCTGCCATGTGTATTGAATTTTTCCTTTTCTTTCATTTTAACTTGTTTATGGATTTTTCCATAGTATGGATATTTCGTTCTTGTTATCGTACTATATATAGTCCTTACCTTGTTGTGAAAGAGATACGCACGTATACATATATTTAGATATAAATTCAAGTAAGATTTACGTCTCATCACTTTTAATCTTAAATTCTCGTTTACTTTGGCTACACATAAAAGACGCATATATCTGTCTTCTGGCTGCCACAACTTGTTCGAAAAAGAAAAATGAGTAAGAAGCAGAAAGATATCACCACGTATTTTGCATCTCAAAAATGAATACAAACTAACTCGACTGAAGGTACGCTGCAACAATCAACAACGAACAAGCAATTTGGTACCAGCGGTAATATTGAAGTAAATTGTGATGAGAGCAACGAGATTTGCACTGCTTCTAGCTCGCTACCGGTCAGCGCAAACTATGTCACCACCAGCATGACACTCAATGTTGATGACATCCGTTTTTATGCCTCAAAGAATTTATCTACACAAGATTTTTCGATCCTAAATTGCCTAATAGCTAAACCATAGCATCCGTTAGCATCTTACATGTTTTCAAAAATCGAACAAAATGGAAAAATTCGATCGGTCTGCCAGCATGCATGATTGTTGAAGTATCCGTGGCTTGCATACTCCAAAATGTATCAAGGAGTCTATTGTCGATTTTGTGTTCTATTTTCATGAGAAAGAGGCAGGCAACCTCTTGGTCAATTCGTTATGAAGCTATTACAGTCGTTGAAAGACGCCGTCGCGTATTCATTGAATCACGACAAGTGTGATTATCATAAGTTTTGGGTTTCAAAAGCAACTGAATGCATCAATCGATATTCTCATTCCGGTACTGACATGAACATATTATTAGATGAAATTAGCGAAAAACAACACAAAGAAAACAGAGCAATACTGGTAAGTATCATTAAGTGCATCTTATATTTATCCAAGCACAACATCGCATTCAGAGGTGATAATGACGACAGGGCGCTAGATGAAGAAAAGAACGGTCAAGATAATTTCAAATCCTTGATCTTATTTAGAGCTGAAGCCGGCGATCAGGTACTGAACAAACCTCTCCAGAATTGCTCAAAGAATGCTATATATATGAGTGGCATGACGCAAAACGAATTAATTGTGAGGGTATGAGTCTAAGCGAATTACGACGCGTTTCGACCTTGCTTAAGGGTCTCATCAGGTATTTATGACTCTCTATAATTATCGAAAATGATCGATAGATTTCAGATAAATTGTATGTCCTATATAGTTATTCTGAGTTTGTAATGAACAAGTAGCGCTCGTCTAAAGACTCGCTCAGCTCTTTCTCGTAGAAATCGTGTTTCTAAACTATCGTCAAGCTATTCATTTATAAAATTAAAAACACCGAAGTCAGATTCAAGTTCCTGGATATTAACTGCCTTTGACCAAACCTCATAAAAACAAATATTTTTTTGTTAAAAACTTGTCGTTTATTTAAAAAATTGAGCTGCAAAAAATTTTTAGAAAACAGACTTCAGATTCGGATTCCTCGACCCCAATTACCCTTTGGTTAAGTTTTATAGGATAATATTAATAAAATGTTTCTTTTGACCTTGTGCGGACATACAAGCAATCAATCAATCAATCAGATAATTTATGTTTGCAAGACTCTTCTCTACGAGAAAGAGAATAACCATTACATTTAAAATAAGCTACTCTTCATATATTCAGAGGGACTAAAAAAGAACATTTTTTTTTGACAAAAGGCAATAGATTCTAATCTATCGGCGGAATACGGCTTGATAACGGTTAGAAACGGTAGTCCTTACGGCTGTCGTTCCAGATGAGACGGAGACGACTAAAGGAAACGGTTGTAGTTTTTCGTCATTTAAAAGCTGTTTTACAATTCATCGTAAATGGTGCCCTCAAGGTGAACATTTTCGCTGTTTTTTACTGTTTACGATGGTATATTGTTTCACCTGAGAATGCCACTTTTCAAAAACAGAAAAAAAATTATGTGTTGAAAAATGCGTCGTGAGTCTAATGGACAAAATATGTCTCAATGAGTACCTCGTGTCGTACTTCAGTGTGTCGTATATTGTGTCCCAAAGTACGACAGATGCGACATATGTTATTTCACTGTATGGAGAGCGACGCGAATTTTTTTGGAATTTCGAGGGTAAGAAACAATTATATCTTATATCCCAATAATTTAAAGTACATATCACCTTTCAACTGAAAGGTGTAAGGAAAGTCTACTTTACTTAATAAACTCTTCAGCCATAATAAATAGTATAGTATGATCAGACGTTAATACAAGTACACACAACACTTATATGGGTCTTCAGTATAACAGTTTTATTCTAACGATACCATACAACTAGAATTGATGTATTAGCAATCATGAACGTATAAACAAGTAGAAAATTAAGAAATATTTAATAAATATGATTCTATCATGTCATTAGAATACCAAGGATATAGCTCGATTTCTATACCGCACGTTTTCATTTATGAGATTCGCCCTGTAGACAAAATCATTTCCTACTGTGCACAATTTCTTCTCGGGAATTGGCTTGGAAACATCAATGTAGAAAACATGTATGCCGCAATTGAGCCTAGATTTGAAAAAAAAATGGTTCAAATGATTCATCTCAGATGTATGAAACAGATATAGACATGAAATACTTTGAATAGTTTTGCATCTCATTCAATATAAGTATATCGTTTATTTCATTTCGTAAATAATATTATAGCAGCTTCTAAAAAGCAGAATATTGCCTTTTCCTTTAAAAATCTTTTCTATTTAATAAAATTTTTCTGATCAGCAATTTTGACAACCATCGGTAGATTTCAAATCCCCGACCTAGATTACCTTTGTTCTATCTTTATTTCTTGTGATTCATTGAATTTTTTGGTGTTTCATCTCGATTGGTCAATTTTGGGACTCGCTCATCTGATTCATCAAAAGCCTCGTATCAAAAACCCTTGATTGGGTGGACTTTTGGACTGATAGAATCTGATTGGTGGAAAGGCCGATTTTGAAAATCCTTGATTGGTTGCCTATTCATATGGAAGCAATCAAATTTTCTAATCTCGTGTTTTTTTTCATATGACGCTCCATACAGTCGACGGTATAAAAAAGAAGATACGAAATTCTATACTTCTTTTCAAATATACTCGAAAATGTCTTTTATCATCCTCTATAGTACATTTCAAGCGTGCCAATATGCACTAAAGGGTAAACTTATACTTTATTGAAAATAAATATTCGAAAAGATAGAAATAAGAAAATTCACTCTTTTATTAGAAAATTGAAAGCGCCTTCATGCAGACACTTGTACAAATTTTTTTTTTGTTTTATCATTTCCAATTAGTCTAGAAATTTCATTTTTTTATCACACGATAAATGAATCTTTTATTTTAATCATTGCTTTAAAAAATGTCATCCATATTGAAGATACAAAATGTATCAAACAAAAGAAATATATTTTATTTTGATTCAAATAAATTCGTGAACATTCCAATCATATAACTACACCGAATAAAATAAATAAATAACTATTTATAATTTAAATGCATAATTTATCATATCACTTCAGCTGCTGGAGAAAATAATGAATGCACTATACTATCGACTGTGACTAATACACAGGCAACAAAAATAACGCTAGACCGATCATTTCTCAATCCATTCTTCAACAATTTCTTTTCATTTTCCAACTATGCAAGATTTCTAGTGAATTTTTAAATTAGTTTGACAATCTTTTCTTTTTAGAAGATCTATATAATCCCGACAGGTTTTAATTATTATTGCAATTAAAACATGTCTTTTTCATATATGGAAGAAAACCTTTCCATACATTGCTTTCAATAATCAGATATTCTGCACTATTCTATTGGCTCCATAAATATAGTCAGATTCGAATATTGGAAAGTTTCTTCAATTCTCAGTCATGATCTATATATACCTACCACATCACAGGACTTGAAAAGTTATGGGAATCTCATACTAGAGGACTTCAGCACCTATGGGTACCTTTATAGTTAAGGATTGGCTTGAGTATCAAGATGGAAAACCAAATCGGATGATATTACGATCTATTAATGTTTGATATTTAGTAATGTTTTTTTGACCTTTGATCCTAACACAAGCAAATCAACAAACGTATTATTTTCATATGACCCTCTCTTCAGTCAAGGAAATAATGGGTGTTTCATCAACTTTGATTTCCTTTTTATTTTTTTTCTGTCTATACCATATTCAATTGTGAAGAGATCTTCAAATATATATTTTTGAAGAACAACATCTAAAGTATCAATGAAAACATAGTTGTATTCAATTTGCATAAACTTTGAACGAAGATGTTTATAAAATACTGAGAAGCTACTTGTTTTACAGAGAAAACATAAAAAATGACCTTGGCAAAATTTTTTCAAAATCTTTATTAGTGCCGATCTCTCTTCAAAATTTTATTTCATATGACTCTTCCTTCAGCCGATGGGAGAGTATTATTTATAGAAGCTCAGTCAAAATATCAGGTTAGTCAGAAAGTACATTTGTACAAGAATTCCAGTAGCTAAGATCTCAACGACAAGAACATCGAATCCCGATACCTTAATTAAAAGGTTCTCAATGCAGAACTCTGGCATGAGTATGTCTGATTATTTGGAAGCTAGATATTAAACTCATTTGACTAGCTGGAACCTCATCCTGAAAAAAACCAATTCATTCAAGGGTCAATATCGAAAATACATGAATAGCTAAAATGTTAGTCTGAAAACTCCTGATTAGCTAAACTTCTACTCCGAAACAATATGACTGGTTGAGAACCTGAAGTTCAAAACATCTGATTGACCTTTAATCCGATATTCTTTAACCTGTGATAAACGCACATCAAATGCCTTTTACTTCCTACGACTCTTCCTTCAGTCAAGGGAACAATTTCTATACTTACTTCCATATTTCATTATTCACCTATTTGTTTTAAAGCTGATTTTTGAAAATTACGCTTTCTCTATTGTTTATTTTTGAATTTTCTTTGGAGATTCGATAGTATACCGCTATTACCATTTAATCAGATCCTCTGATTTCTTATCTTTTGATTTTAGTCATATGCCATAGTCTCTCTCCTTCTACTAACTAATATCTTTATCATCTTATTACCGAAACAATAACCGCATATTCCAAAGACTATTGCTGATATGAAGGATCAACTATCCTCTATTAAGCCTATGAATTTAGCACATTCTATCTCTTAGTTACTAAGCATCCGATGAATCATTTCTACTACAACCAAAAAACTACAAAAATATTCTATGTTCATTGTCGATTCGAATCACATCATCGATTACATCTCTGGGATAATCCGCTGAAATTCAGCAATATCCAACTCGACAAAGTCATTCCGCGATAAAAACAATATACGGATAGAAAAAAAGCTGCAACAGATATCAGCCTCTAAAAAAACATTGCTTTAATGCAAAACTAAGATACCATTTGACGAAATTCTTAGCCAGACTGAAATGCATTGTGGTAGCTCTCGAAAATTCTGCAACAAATGATAGTTTTGTTGGATTTTTATCTATAAACTCATGCACTTATTACCTTGAAGATATTTTGAATCGCCTAGATGATTCTTATCAATGTATTTTGATTTAGCTTAAGTTGGATAAAATAATATCTGTGTTGTCTAGCTCCATTAAAATCATTATTTACGATCATTTCAAGTACTGTATATGAGATAATCGTAAACGGAGAACCGTAATTGAAAATTTTGTTGGACAATGCTATCTACCGTCGCAGACTTTAACCTGTATAGAACTCATGATACGAAATCAACAGATTTATTTTGACATTTATTAACATAATAAAACGTTACAAAAGCGTTATAGTCTTTATATTTATTTCACTTCCTATTGTTATTCGATATTGGACACGAAGAATGTGCGTACTTCGTTTTGTTCTTTTTACATTTACATTGTTCGCCGGTAGGATAGGTAATAGTCATATAAACAGTTTTTTTTCATTAAAAAATAATCCAATGATCTACTCTCTGTAGAGACAGTTATCTTCAATCCACAATTGGGTTACGAAGGATGTATTGCAACTGTTGATTGTTCATGGTTTGAATCAGATCTTGACGTGATTAATCTACTACCATTTAACTGGTCTCCTGGATATTCACAATATACAATCAATAGTCGAGGCCATGTAATCGCTTTGTCAATTATGCGTGAGAATAACATACCACTAATCACTTACTGTTTAAAATATTTAAATACATTAAATATAAACAGTAGTAATATTGATCGTTTGCCACGAGAAATATGGTTTCTTTCGAATCTTGATTCTATTAATCTTCATCACAATGAAAATCTCACATATGTGGCAAATGAAATCAGTGGATGGAGTATGTTAAGAACTCTTCGTATTTCCAATAGCAAAAAGCTGACGTATTTACCTACCGACATTAACAAACTTGTCAATCTTAGAGAGTTGTCCGTCACATCCTGCAGTCTAGAAAGTATTCCAAGTTCAATAGGTAACCTTCAGAATTTGGAATCTCTAGACTTAAGTGGTAATCGTCTTGCTGGATTACCAAATAATCTGGGAGGACTTACTTCTGTACGTTCACTAAAACTTAGTTTCAATCCTATTACATCATCTTTGTACGAGATAAATACACTTATTAACCTACGTTTACTCTATCTTGTTGGTTGCGGAATGAAAGAAATGCCTTTAGCAATTACCAACATGACCACATTAGAAATCGTTGATCTTGGCGCTAATGATCTCACATATCTTCATAATAATATCGCAAAAATGACGAATCTACGTTGGCTTTATATGGGTGGAAACCAATTCACTAGTATGCCCAATGAATTAACATTACTGGAAAAATTGACAATATTGTATATGGATGGAAATAAGCTCTATAATATCAATGCTGTTGGATCATTGAAACAAATTCAATATCTCTATTTTGATCGTAATCAAATAACATCCGTTCCATCCAGTATAGGAAACCTCAATAAGACATTGGAAAATTTGTACTTGAATAGCAATACATTAACTGATTTACCAAAGGAATTAGCTCAGATGAGCCAACTCAAAACATTGCATATAAGTAATAATCAGTTTTCAAGCACTACTTTAACATCGATTAAGAACATGTTTTCTAATAACTATTGGACAACAGTTTCCTACTAAAATAAATGAGATTCTATCATTCTGAATAAAATTTGACTTATTAATCTTTTTCAGATATATCAACAGAATTGAGACTTCACGGTCTCACACGAATGTTTTCTAGGCATGGATGTTTCATAAAAAAACGTCGAGCTGTACACCAACATACTCAATATTAGTGTATTATGTTTAGTAAACGCCTCTTTGTAAAAAATTATTAAGTTCAAAGAGAAATTATCGTTCAAGATTGACCTTGGATGATAAATATGGCAATTTCGATAATATTTTGAATATTGTAACAGTTCAGGTAAGAATTATAATTGATATATTTACAATAGAAATCAAAATAAGAGACTATGTGCAGCATGTAGATCCTAATGAACTATGGATATCTTGAAAAAAAGAGTATGCCTGGAGCTTATTGTTATCAAGATATTTCATTCTTTATGACATGTTTTAGAAAAAACTCATGGTTTCCCTCAAGTTCATCTGAAAAATCAATTTTTTCAATTTTAGTTTTATATAAGACCTTAATAACTTTAATGCTAGGTATAATGTGGGTTCGAATCTCGGATTTGGCTTCGTAATCTTGTTAAAACGTCACCTCCGTTCTAATACATTGTATAGAGCTGAAAACTTTTATGCATGTTAGAGATGGATCATCTTCGTACCACTGAAAATTTCAGTTTGATTCCGCGTACTTCGGCCAAGGATATAACAAATTTTCTTGAAAATTTTGCGAATGATTGAACCTACCGATTTTTTTCTCCACTTAATAGATAAGAATTTCAAAAAGGATCATACAGAATGAAGGCCCACGGGGAAGTCTTGCAGAGAAAACGAGCTACTTTTTAACTCTTGTTTGGTGTATATCTTCTTCAAACTACATGATGCAGGGGATGAATATTTTGCCATAGCCTCCTCACTAAAGCTTCAGCATATCCTGAAAATTTCATGCGATTTCAATACATTTGACCCTAAATTCAACACTTAAAGGGGAAAGGTAGTCTTTACCCGTTATTGAGACAAATATATATATGTTCATGAGTATGAAACAACAGTCAATGAAAATTTAAAAGAAAAACATGAAATTTTCTTTTATTTTTATATTTTTTTTTATAGTTTGGCGCAAGTATAATTAGTATAGTTACTAAACATGGAATTACCCGGAAGATACTTAACAATGCCATAATGAAGGCAAGTATTAAAATAGACATTCTACTTAATAAAATCATAGCAAGAAGTATCTTCAGTAATAGAACTGGTAATAAGAACAAGAATTACAACATTATTAAGTTTGATTTCAACAATTGCTTAGAATAGTTCGATCATTTTAAAACTACATTATATGCTTTTAATTTTGCTTGCTTATGTATTCACACTTCATTGATTGATCACACAATAATGTAGAAATAAAAGAGATTGTTTTTTTACATTAAACTTAACAAAAAGTAATCGGAGGTGAGAAATTCAAATCTAAGGTCAGTTTTAATTGCTTATTAATTATTAACTAATTATTAATACTAAAAAACTTGATAAAATGGATTGTGGACGAGGAATTTAAATTCAAGATCTGCTTTAATTAACCTTTCGACGATATTATGGGCTTCAAGGGAACCCACCCCGTATTTTTCGTTTTCTTTTTATTTCACTAAGACTATGACTTGTTTATCAGTCTATTATTTTTCATAACTCTATATCAAGTTAAAACAAAAAAAAAAAGAAGAGTTCATTCCATCACATAATATTTGGAGAAAGTCTCTAAGCAACCATTTGAGTGAAAAATGATGACACTGTCAAAGGACTAACTACCAATTTATTATCTATTGGTTATTGATATTTTTAAAGAAAATTTTAGCAAATATGATTAGAGCGAATAATAGAAATCTGATACTATTTTTATAGAGAGAATTCAACAAAAATAAATTGTATAAGTTCTTCTATATTTACTCTGCATTAATTGATCGGACAACAACGCAAGATGATTTTCCAATAGTGAACATAAGGTAATTGTAAGATAACAATCTAAATGTGATGGTGATTTTAATTAATAAATTTTAAATTCATTGGTAATTATTAGTATTTCTCACAATATTTACTTATGATATTGAATTGAAACGTTTAGATCGATCTGACATTGAAAAACTAGGTAGAATGTGTTCGTTTACCTTTTTCAATTATAAAAATCAATAATTTTCTGTATTGGGAAACAGTAATTCTACGATAAAGAGTCGAACGAGGCCACAGATGAGGGTTAATTGTTTTTTTTATTTACCTAATTGGAATAATCATGTCTTAATTATTTAATAATTTCGATAGAGATTGAATATATCTATTGCTAATAGAATTTACGTATTTAAATCTTCTATTTTTATTTCGTTGAATAATAAAATAATAATAATCTTTGTTATGCATATTTGTGACTTGAATAACTGTTAATATTAATATACATCTTAAATGTATTCTAGAAGACGAAACTATTATGTTAAAAAGCATTTTTATGATTTCATTTCTTCAAATCGTTGGATTTTTATTTCTATTGTGTTGGTTAACTAATAAAAGTGAGATTAATTTGAATAAATAAAGAAGAAATAATTATCGAATGAATCCATTATGTTACAGGTTATTCTGTTGTACTTCGAGGTAATGATGAAATCGAACAAGGTATGTGTTATGTATGGGGTGATCCTCATATATTAATGTTTCCTCAAATATTAAATGGACCTCGACCACAATATTGGTGTAGAACAGAAGGCGAACATCTTATGTATCAAAATGATTATGTTCGTTTTAGTATTTCTATTACTAAAATACCAATTTGGCACGAAGAGGTTAATAGAAAAAAAACATAGATGAAAAATCAGTTTGAGATAAAATAAGAATAATAATTTCATTATTTCTTTTAATTTTAGTTCACTTTTATTTTTTATCATGACAAAGCACCAATTTGCATACTTGATAGTTGTGGACGAATTTGTAATAATTCTAGTAAGATATGTTTTTATTTTACTGTAACTAAATGATTCTATATGTATTATTGATAGAAATCCAAATGACAACAGTCGGTTCAACAACTTCTATCACTTATTCAAATGCATCTTTGAGAATAATTATTATTCGACATAATAACGTAAGTTGACGAGTATATGTCTAATTTCAATTCGAATATTTCGTACTAAATCATTCCGAACTTCTAACATGCATCCAAATGTTCGGAAATGATTTTTTTGATGAAAGTTCATAAACCTTTTTTTAACAGTAGATTGTATTGACAAAACAGAGAGATCGGAAAGATGTGATCAAGAATTCAGAATGGAATAGTTATTACTATATGTGATTTAATGGCTGAATATCGGAATGAAAAAGTTTGAATGTTCGTTATTCAATTTAATTCAAACACTCTGTTTTTTTTCATTACGATCTTCCGATTGTTTTTATTCCAAACCCCAGTCAAATCTCAGGAAATTTATCTATAAAAATCAACTGTCGCTATTTGTTACGATTTTCTGGACAACTTTAATTGTGAACATTCAGTTTTTTATTTTTGAGTTTATTTTGTAACTTGGAACATTTTGTCTTTTCTCTTATGTTCGAATTTTAACAATTGAGATATGACTGCTCTATAACAATGATAGAAAAGAGGAAAAACTATTTATCTGAACTATAATTTATAATTAAAGTAATATTTTTTTCTCTGCCTTTCTTCTGCAGTTAGAAGACAGTTTCATAGCAACAATAATCTAGTGTTATCGAATCATTTCCATGATGAAAGTTTATTTATTGTAATATATTTTACTCTTTCTTGTAAAATAGCAAACAATACGACCTCATTCACAACTATGAGATTAAACGTGATATTAACTTACTCTTATAACTAAATGCGTTACAGAATGCTTCAATAATACTCATTATAGAGTTAAGATTGTGAAAATCAGATTCGATGATTATCAAACTTATCATCATAGTCCGAAATTCATATGAAAATATTTTCTTTGAGACGCATAATATTTGTCGATATACGAGCTTCTTTGCATGAGTCTTACTATAAAAAACCTTTTGAATAAGTGCATTATCACATCCTCTAAAGGTGCCATAATACAATAAAATAAAGTCAAACTTTTTGAAAGAGATAGATTTTTTCATCTATCTTGTGAAACTATAAATTTTAGCTCTTTGCGGTGTGCCACTTTCAAGTTATATGAGTCAAAAATGGTTGAATGTTCTACCTGTAGAAAAATTGTATAACTTATAGATAAAAATTTATTTTATTTTATCCAGCATCACACGGTACCCTGATTCTTTTCATTTATTTTCGAAGTAATACTTCCGTTTCCAGAGATTCATTTATAGTATAACTCGAATTATACAACTCATAAAAAAACCATCAAAGAAATATTTCTTTTCTTCTGATTTTTAGTCACCATTTTATGATATTCAATTAATTCAAGGCAATTTTACTATTATTCGTCAATCAAAGGGATTATGTGTTCGTAGTTCGGAAATTTGCGAAGTAGAAAAATCAAATTTATTAGTTGCTCGGAATAAACTTACACTTTATGTTATCAATCCAACTATTGAACATTATTTTGTTAATGAACATGCTCAAGATATTTGTAATTATTATCGTCAATCAGCACACTATATTGCTGCACAATTGAATTTACCTTCCGCTAGTCAAACTATCGAAGATGTATCAATGATATCTTGTATTAATGATCTTGAATCAACCGGAGATAGACGAGTAAATATTAATATACTTGCAATTTGAATGAGATAGAAAGAAGTCTTCGGTCTAAAGCAATTTTCTTGTCTATAAAAAACAAAATACATAGTTTAATATAATATAGAACTGGAAAATTGTTTCATTCTTTCTTAATTAGAATAAAGAAAATTTGAAATAAAATCATTTTTTTAATAAGCTGTTAATTCTGAAAAAAATAAAAACCCTGACAAAGTTTTGTAATTAATTTTTGGGTCATTATATAATAAACCAAACTGATTTTGTAGAACGATCGTTCTGTTCTATATCAAGTTTTATGATATATTATTTAAATATAGATTAATTATTTCTTTATAGTTTGCAAAAAGCATAATTCAATTATTATTAATGGATACAATTGGAATGTATAATATAGAAGATGTTAAAAGTGTGTTACATTTTAAAAATCTCAATCATATTTTGAATACAGTTATCAAAAATACATCAACAATAGTTGAACATTTTATTCAGTCAAGAAAATCTTATATTAAATGAATATATCATGAAAACTTTCGAGTTTAATTTAATATATTAACATATGTTATTTGAAAAATTTTATTTATCATTCAATAAATATTGACAAATCTTTTAAGATAAAGAATAAATTCTAATGTAATATGTTTTTCAAATCCTTCCAAAAACTCTCCATTTCATAAATATTCAATCATTTACTTCAAAATCTAATTTAACTGGATCAATAACACGTATCTTTTATGAGATATGAAACGAAACAATCTAATTATAAGCTATAAAAGTTTTCGAAGAACAAACCCTCACTAACCAATTTTTTTCGTAATATTTTTTAATAAAAAAATGTATAGCACATTTAAAATAATCATTTTATTCTCAGTGTTAGAAAGTTATATTTTTTCTTTTACAATGTCTCTTTCATTTCTCATCTTTAATATGGTTGGAAGGATATGAATTTGAGAATGCATGAAAAGAAAACTAAGAAACGCATTTACACCTTCCTATCTATAGTCAAATCTACATCTACACCCATATAACTTGAACAAAAAGAATTTTTTAAACCATTAATAAAACGTCATTCTTAAATCATCATTGTTTTCAATAAAGTTTTCCTGATAACAGTTGGAACCTTCCCAATATGTGTATTTATTCTAAAACGATAGGGAACATTGACTTTTTTCTCAACAGTATTATTCGACAACACGATCTCTTCAGTTTATTTTTTAAAGGCTATAATCGGCCCGGCTCGTGATAACTTTAACAATTTGAGTAATCTATTGAGATTGAAATGTTTGAAATTGAGTGCCTGTAGGGAGAAATACTTTGGATAATACATTACATCAATATCTAGAACTAAACTAAAATTGTAACTTATTTGTGATAACGAGCAGAATATCTAGAATTTAATCATCACATAGGATGCAGGCCTCGAAATGATTTTAAATGAAGGAAATATTTGTGCATAGTTTTTCTCTAAATACAATTTTTCAAATTTCTGTTTTTAATCATTTTTTTATGAAAATTCTAATTGCATAAGCTGATAAAATAAACAAACAAAATGTAACTTTACGAGATTAAATCACGCTATTCATAATATGCAAATCATTCATTAAAGAAGATCTAATCGAAGATGAGTTTATTCGTATTTAGATTTTAAAACAAAAGAATATATTCCTTTATACCGTGAACTATATATAAATTTTCAATTCAAATACATTAACATTTCCAGTACATTCGAGAATATACCGTTTGATTTATTTAAAAATTGCTCGATAATGTAATGGATAATCTTAAATTAAAATGAATTTCTATCAAGATGTCATTAAACTATCACTACTTTTCGATTAATGATAATGAGAACGAGATCTTTTAATAAGTTTCTATTGATAACAATCGATATTTTTTCGATCAAGTAAATTTTAGTTCATCATTTACCTCGTAGAAAAATGACTAAATTCGTTCTTTTAGATTTATTTATAAATCTCGATCATAAGAATTACACTGATTTTTATGAGAAATCTTATAAAAATAAAAACGAATAAGTGTTGTATTAAAGTCTTTGGGTTGCACACTATTGTCGTTAGCAATAACAGTAAAGCAACAAATATTTTCAACGAATTTTCTCTCATTCTCATTATCATGAGAAATTAAAAAGAAAAAAATAGTTGGTTTTTTCCACCACAATGATGTCAGTGACTATTACTCACGCAGTCTACAAACATTATATGACTATCAACGCAAGCTATAGACATTTATAATGTGTCATAAAACTTTGTCTCATTGTCATGATTTCTATCTTCTTCTTAGTCTAGATCATAAAGTATTCTTGTTTTCTTCGTTATACAATGTCCATCAGAAAAGTGATATATATATTCACCAATCCTTTTTAGTAGTATATTATCTTTATTGTTGAAGAGAAAAATGAAAAGATAAGCATTTTCCATGTCATCAACAGACATGATTTTTATGAGACATTATAAAACTAATAGGTTTTTTTTCCAATTTACTGGTATTGAAGATTAATGACAGTTTATTGATAATGTATAAATATGTGTGTTAAACATTTAAATTATATTACATAAAACAGTTGACTGAAAAAAACGTTGACAAATGGTCTCACAACTGGAAATAACAACAAACATTTACTATTTTTTGATGGTTTTTTGTTTAATCAATGTCGGTAAATATATTTCAATTAGGTTATTTTTCTCTGCAAGATTTTTCTTCATGTTTTATAGATCATTTGATTTTTGAGACAAATAATACAATCGCTATTAAACATATATATTTCATTCAAGTTCAATGATTTAACAGAAATTAGAGTTTGAAAAAATTCTTTTCCAAAATAATGAACAATATAGATTTTCGTTAGAAAAATTCATATGACTATGTTAGCTTAAATATCAATCTTGGTCGCGCTAGGACCAGCCATTGATCACCCTCGCAACTGGAAGGTTTTAACTCAGAAAAACTAAAGATAACTATCTCTGAAATCGAAAGTGTACTACCGACAAATTATGAAACAGGTTGCAAGCTCTGCAACACGGTGTTCACGAATGACACGAGCTGTATCTGTCGTCTCTCAACTGTCTAAAAACAGATTTCTCGACTAATTTTATCAAAAAAAATTTAGTTTTCAATTTTTTTAAAATTTTATTTTTGTTTGAAAAATAGAAGAAAATTCTAATATGATTTTATTGTGAGAGTGAAACTGGCATACTCGAAGGAGAGAACTGTCTTTGTTCTACTGTTGGATGAGTAAAAAGACACATTTTTGTAATGATGATTTGAAATTGTGAAGTCTCAGACTTTCCCGATTAGAACATCAAAAACAAGACGACATTCCGTAACGGATATTATTTGATGTTTTATATTCAATGCAATTCTGCTTATTAAGAAATGAGCTGATTTTCGAAAAGCTTGTGGAAAGCTGAACAACTTATACATAGAACGTGTATTTCTATGCCACTTTATTTCTCCGAAAAACGTTAAACTCTAAGCCCACCCTAAAAAAATTTCCATTTTTTGAAATTCCGTAACAGTCTATATTTGTTAAATAACTTAGCTATGGCTAGAGAGAAATCAATGAAACATTTACTGGTAATAGATCTCAACGACCCTTAACTATAATAAAAATTTCAGAAAGTTTGCTTTTACTATTGGGAAGTTACAGATGTTGTAGTGCGAAAAAATGAAATTCCGTAACGCGTGGCCATGACCGTCAGATATATAGAACAATATTTTTGAAATTAAATAAAATTAATGAGAAGAATAACGAACACAAGTTTTTAGAAAACGATTTTACAATGTCCCTTTTTATGTCTGTCTTGTGAGTTTTTCCTTTTTCACTCTCAACAATTCTGAGAATGTTAAGTCAAAAATACAGTAATCTGCATCACCTAAATTTCCTAGTTGAAGGATATCTACTTCTGAATAGAAACATTTTCATTTTAGTCACAATGTATTAATAGTAACTTTGACAGGAAGAGAATTTCTATAGCATTGTTGAAAAATTTAATAGAACTTTTATGAGTGATTGAAGTTTCATCCAAAAAAAATTTCTCATTTAAGATGTTCGCTAATGGTAAAAGTCTACTGTAGTTTAGTCAAACATCTACTGCAATTTTGTCAATAGGCGAAATTAAAGTTGATTCTAGCCAACTGTCGTAAAAGAATATTAATACAGAGTAAATATCAGGGCTCAAGCTTATTTTGTTAGAATATATGTATCATAGTTTACACTGACCAGTATAATCCATAAAAAATTTTTAATTGACATTTGATCGGATGTATTGAAGTTCCTCTTCCATAAAGTTCCGTTATCAGGGAACACAGACGAAGCCCAAAAGGTGTTTTAATGAATTTTTCGAAAATGTCAATGTTTTGTTTGAATTCTTTTTTTAATTTGGTGATAAGTCACTATGGATTCCTGAACTTTCGGGAATGGATAACCGCAAAATGTTCCAACTTCCTTGGAATGAAGCCCGAAACTGATATAGTTACATCTGATTCACAGTGAAGTTGACGAAAGCACTACAGATTTTTGCCATTGTCGAAATTACAGGATCTCATTTTTAGAAGCCATCGATTATTTTACACTTTTTTGTGTTCATCTATGTTAGTCTCCATTAAATATAGATCATCATATTATATGAATGATATTGATATTTAGATCAAGCTCTCAAAACTAAAGATAATGACGAAGAGGAACGAGGCATATGCCACATATGGGGTGATCCACATTTGATTTTGTTTCCTCAGCGACCAAACGCAGACGAAGACCCACCACAATGGTGGTGTAAAGACGAAGGTGAACACTTACTTTATCAAAACAAATGGGTCCGTTTAACTATCAATGCTACGAATACACCGTTTTGGATCGAACGAGTAAATAAATGATCATATTATTTTTGTTTAAGAGAACTAATTCATGATAATTCTGACTACTTATTTTGTTTAGTATAAGATTATACTTCTCGATGGTGAAGCAACTTTATGTACGTTTACTTCATATGATAGTGTATGCAGTAATCCAAGTAAGGTTTATTAATTCTTATCACATCTATCATATTTATTACTGCAATCACGCATAGAGATCGATGTGGTAAAAACGAAGTTGAAAATGGATATCATGTATCGATGTGCTCTTTTGCGTATAACTATCACTCACTATGAAAATGTAAACGAAATCATTGAAGTGTACCGTTAGGATGAGCTAGTTATATTTTCTTTCGTTATAGACACGGTATAAGGATATAAATATCATTCAGAAGAATTTCAGTATTATTCGTCAATCAAATGGATTATGTGTTTTTGGAGGAGATAACTGTGTATTAGAAAGCCGAGTTGCTTACCGGGAACACAATCGACAGCGGAGTTTCCTTAATGTGAGAAATCCTACACCTGAACAAATATTTGTTAGCACTCATGCACAAGAAATCTGTGACCATGCCCGTCGATCAGCGCAGCAATCAGTAATGCAATTAGGTTCAGCATCAATCAGCCAATCAATAGAAGATAGTGCAATGACCGCTTGCATCAATGATCTTGAACTTTCTGGTGACAAACGGGTAAAAGTCTAAATAATAAAAATGAATATTAATTACTTTTGTTTATTGACAGTTTGCCAATAGTGTATTACAATTGTCTATATTTGATACTGTTGGAAGAAAAAATGTTTCTGAAGAGCAGCAGAATATACTGTTTGAACAAAGCGCAGTGGTTTTAGAGGATGCCATTGCTAATACCTCAACAACTATCGACCAATTTATTCTATCAGAAAATATTACTCTTGACACGACAACATCAACTACAACCGTAGAAAGTAAACATATATCTATACCTTATTAACATATTTATGCTTTGTCATAATTCTATTAGCTACGACTACCGTAGATACGAGTACAACTACCACAGAATCCACAACTACGACTGACAGTACTAGTATAACTACGGATTCAACAGTATCTACAACTCCAATGATGACGACCACATCGAAATATTCCGAAGGCAAGGGACTATGTAATTTCTATGGTGATCCTCATATATTCGTTTTTGGACAACGACTCGGCGCGTCTCAATATCAGTATTGGTGCAAAACACCTGGTGAACATCGTATCTTACTTAATAATTTTGTTCAAATTTATGTAACTGTACATACAGAAGCGTGGCAGATAGATGAAGTAAATATGAGAATTCTGAATCCTATAATAAAATATTTTATTTAAATATTATTAGTTTAATATAACATTTTTCAAAGAGAACAACATAGCTCTCTGTACAATTGCTAATCATCAACAAATATGCAATAGTCCAGGTAGGATCAACAAGTTAATATGAATATCTTATCTTTTAATCATTTATGAAACAGACATTCAACTAACTCGTCCAAATGGATCGCAAATTGATATTCTATATTCAGCTGTTGATTTGCATATTTCTATTGTAAGAAATCAATATGAGGTAAATACTTAGTGCGCAATAGGTTATTTAATCTATCTGTTCAGTCTTTTTCTATAGTTCGGTTGGTATGATATAACTGTGCACTTGCCTTATGAATTGATAAGACGATCTAGTGGTCTTTGTGTGATGCCACCTGTAGATGATTGTGAACTCGAAAATAGTAATGAACAAATAAAAAAACTTTTTCAACGCTTTACTATGAATACTTTACCAAGACAAGTTTGTGAAGCATATTTAACTACAAGTACTCAAGCAGCTGTTGAACTCGGTATTTCAATCGATCAAGATATTCGCGATAGTAGTTTGTCTGCATGTATTCATGATTATGAAACCACAGGAAACAAAAATGTAAGCTGGATATACTGATTTTATATATATTATTTGTCTTTTTTAATAGTTTGGTGCAAGCTTAGTCAATATGATTGTCAAATATGGAATCAATGCATTGCAACTAAATAATAGTCATTTTGAATTATATACAAATAAAAGTATTAACATAATCAACAATGCTGTTATCAACGCAAGTACTCAAGTGGATATACTTCTTGCTGCAACGACAGAAACTACTACCGTTATCACTACTACCACTACAACTTGGACAAGTACTACTACCACTGTTACTACTAGTACAATTGGGACAAGTACTCCTACTACTATTACCACTACTACAATTGGAACAAGTACCACTACAAATAAAGAGCAAAGTTCTACGATTTCGACAACATCTTCACCTAGTACAACTATATCAAGCTCAATCTTTCCATCAACGACGCCTGATTCAATACAAATCACTACAACATCAAGCTATTCTCAAACAACTAAATTGAATTGTTCAACAAGCTTAAGATCAATACATACCGCTCTTGTCTTTTTCATGAGTATACTTTTATTGAAATCGTTTTTTTCTCACCTTTTATAATCATTTTATTATAATTAAAATTTTTAAGAAACACAATTTTTCAATAAATGAATAATTCAGACAATTTTATATCTTTTTTTTTTTCAATTGACAAAACAATTCAGCGAACAAAATTGATTCTCATGACTATCGAAATAAAGCGTACTCTTCAACAATCCATCGCACATTTTTTTATAAACTATCATGATGAGCTAAAGTTACAGAACTCATACTTTTAAAATAATTGTTTTTAAAACCATGACTAGAAGAATAATATTGTATTATTATTTGATCTAAATAGAACTAAAAGAAAGAAAATTAAGATGATAGTGCCTTTCATTCTATACTCATTATTATAATTGATATGTTGATACCGAGTTCAAGTAGAAAATATTGATATTAATGATATATGTTTTTAAGAGACATGAATACAAGTACTGCATAATATACTAGATTTCATAATTATCGATAGCATCTTATTTCTGTTAAGGTAAATGTGATTCAACTGTAAGTATATAGAAAAATCGATTTAGACGAGAAAAATTCTTATAATAGGTATTTTAATAACAGCTTCTTCAATTTTCATTCGACAGATCGAAGTTTTTTTTTGAAAAAAGACGCCGTTTCAATCTCGATCAAACTGTGTGAACCGTTCCATATTGAAATCATCCATTGAATTGAAGATTTTCAGGAGCTGAGTACGTGCTACAAAGACACCTTTCGATTCCACAAAGAATTTCATCAGATGGTTTATTCTTCGGACACTCAATAATATTAGACAGTAAAGGCGTATGTCTGCTCAAGAAAAGGATACTCTCGGTTGAAATAATTTCGGTATTTAAGACCAATCAATATACGATTTGTAGAGAAATGAATGGGCTATTTAATTATACATTTAGTTTTTTTTTCAAGAAGCTTTATAGCAGCTTCTAGCAATTTAAAATAATGTTATTGACCACTTCTTACACCCAATTACAAAAAATATTCTAGTAAAGACATTGAAGACATCTGAGAATTTTGTTCATAAAGTATGGATAGGACTTTTAATTTTATATAAAACCTTATATGCCAAATTCAGATATCACATCTCAACATAGAACACAAATTTTGAAAGTAGTACACCAAAATTTATAGATTTTTTGTGAAAGACGGCAGTGGGTCAACCCGCTACCGTCCTTTCAACACAATAATTTAATTTCTGCTTTAAATAAATATTATCTTTTTTATATTTTCTCATGACTCATCTTGGAAGTAAAAAGATAAAAACCTATCATATATATAATGTCTTTTACCGATAAGAAAAGACATGAAAAAGTAACATTATCTTGTTTAGTAATAAGCAAAAGAATGGAAGATGTCTTTTGTATCTGTTATGAATTATAGATGCACTCTCGGACAAAAATCTTTCCATCCCCTTTGTTTCTGTGCTCACCTATTTTACATCAAATTTATTACCAAA
>JAJEKB010019743.1:90463-134915 GCA_022393335.1 Macrotrachela quadricornifera
TGAAAATTTAGGTACAAGATAATACGATTATCTTGTAGTAAGATCTGTAAAATCTTTAATACAGATCCATAAGATCTTACATGCATTCTATGATAAAGCGTGCTACACGAGTCATGGTTTGCGACCCAATATCTGTCGCATTCTGAAAGCATGGTTCAAACCTATCATACAGCGCATTTTAACTTTTTTCTGTAATGACATGCTCGCATATTACTGTCAATTTTTTTTCAATTTAATTATTTCTTTCCCGAATAACTCAAGCAAGCCAGATGTTGGGATTTGACTGGCTTTGAGTTGGTCAGATCTCTGTCAGACCACTTCAAGGTAGTCCTCTTTCGATCCTCGATCGAGATTAGCATTTTCTCGGTTAATCAAAAGCTGAGAAGTATTCTAGAAAAAAAAATTATTTTGAAAATTTATTTCTTGTATGTTCAAACATGTTGTTTATATATAGCTGTATACGTGTAAAAAAACGGTGAATGACTAGACAGCATAGTGATGATGTCGCTTTTTTGTTTTACTCAAGATCTTGCAACCAGATAATAATAAACGTTTTCTTTTTCATGATTTTAACAAGATCTTAAGTACAACTTTATCTGATACAACCAAGATATGTACATGCACATTATCTTTTCAAGATCTTTACAAGACCTTGCTTACAAGATGTTTCACTAGGGAGTAGTATCCGACGTTGCTCGGGAAATCTCGACACTGAAAACTTCTCATGTCAGAAAACGACAGAAGATGTGTAAAGGATCTACTTGAGATCTTTTCATCTCTTGCTACCACATGCCTCACCGTGCATATACTTACATTCATGTTTAAACCGGATGGTTAAGCAAACAGAGTGGAGATGTGGAATTCTTTCTTTTTACTTATGTCCATTGTCATACTTCATGCCAACTCTCCGTGCAAAATAGTCCCAGTAACAGGCGGATGCCCTAACAATGGTAACAAATATTCTAAAGCTCTTGAAAGATTGCTAAAAATTGTAATGTATCATAGCGTGTGTAAAATTTTATCCCAACCTAGCCGTATGGATACCTTTGACTCCTTTCAATCCTCCTCCAAACATAAGGCCACACTATAAAAAGTTTGGCGCCGCTAGCTCTTACGGTGTCGAAATCCATAATGAGCGCACATTGACAAACATTTTTCTTTACATATGTAGATTATAGATTATAAGTAACGAAATTTAATTTCAATTATCACTTTTTTATTCGATGAGTGTTTCCATTCGTATGATTACTCTTCATTTTACACATTTTAGTCCTTTTTTTGAGTATTCTAGAATTTCTTATGTTCAATGACGAAAATCGAAAATTATTATTGACCTTCTTCCTCCAGTTATTTAGAAAATAATTACACATCGACATTCTCCAAAAACGCATTTTCTGTAATAAATCCAACTATGAGCTGAATAAACGCTCTCTTGAGGTAAAATTTTCGGTTGAAAACTATCCTATGACATTCCACTGGTCGAATAGATATTCCCTGCAAAGTTTCATTGTAATTGGTCGTAGCGTATCCAAATGCACATATAGCAAACAAACTTTCTGCTTTATGTATATATAAGATTAAAACCACATGAGCGACTAAGCTAAGATTTAGATTCTTCGGCCTCAATTATTATTTGATGAAGCCTTCCATCCACGCTATTACTTTGTTCGTATTGATTTATTCCATGAGATAACTAATCTTATGCATAATATAAACGCATTATTTATAACATTTATCATAAATCAAGGGGAGACAAAGCGATTTTTTGATTTCTAGTGATTTTCAGTGACTTTCGGCAACGATGTACAAACTAATTTCTCTTTCAGAAATCAATTTGAAATCAGTAGAAATCACTTAAAATCAACTTGCTTTCCTTAGGTAAAGTTAACAGAAATCTTACTAGAATTTGGATTCTTGTTTTTATTTTGCAGATGTTCAAAATTCTATGAAATTGATATACATACAGCGCCAATGGTCTCCAATGATTTCCCCGGCTTCCAGCGATTTCCCGGTTGATTTCTGTTAGAGAAACCAGTTTGTTCCCCCTTGGGAAAAACTGCGAGGAATATATTTTGAACGAATGCAACTAGCCAGATGTTCTTTTCACCATTGAAAGAGGCTATTCTGGGAAACAAGGGCATCTTATATTCAGCGGGTTAACATTTGATCAAGATAGTTAGCTGTCATTGAAGATTCTGTGTGTCACCAGACAAAAACGTTTCTCATACGAGTTTTCACTTCACGATGATCATTCGATAGTCCAAGGTCTGCCATTTTAATCGACGCAAACCCAATCTTTCTATCATTTATTGTTCAAAGATCTTCCTTCTAATACTAAGCGTGTCTAACCCGCCAAAAATTTGATTTTGTCTTGTAGACATCATTTACTTTGAACATCAATGAGTTTTATCATTGCTCCTAACTCTGATATAGCTAGTGCTTTCTATCAGCCATTTTCGCTGTTATTTCGTCCTTTTCAATGATGTTGAATCCATTACAACTAAAAACCGTAGTACAAAATAAGAAATCAGCCTAAGTATTATCATCATTGATCTTAGAAAGAGTGTCGACTTTGACATCCGAATCTTCCTCGTCTAATTGCGGCTCAATGGTATTTTCCAAAAATTCATCTGCCGCTTTATACGTCACTTCTATCTTTTCAGCATGGCGAATTGCACCTTGGGCAACCTTTTCATGAAAGCCAGCGAGAAATTGAGCGACTAATTCATAAACATTGCTCAATGCAAAGCTAATATTGTGTTTATGAACATAATCTTTCAATCCAGACCAGATAATCTCGATCAAATTTAATGAACAATGGCCCACTGGCAAACGTCGCATTTCAACATTGAACTCTTGAGCGATCTATACTTTATATTCTTTTTTTTGCTCTGTTGTTGAAACCAATCTCTAACAATTCCGATTTCTTCAATGTAATGATTTTCCCGCAATTTCATTATATGGTTTTTTTTCTGGATGGATCTTTTGACAGGTTTAGAGAATTTTCTGTGAGTTCTGGATGCCACGAGGCATTATCGATCACTATAGCTATTTGTCGACTACGAAGTTATTTTAAAATCAAAACTTTAGCAATTAAAATGCGAACAGAATTTACGGTTATCTTCTTTTAGACAAAAAGCTGTTTTTCTAATCCACTCCATAAAATGTGATGATATCATGGAATGATCTTTAAAACAGTCGGAAATTTCGATAGACTTCGTGAAAAACATCTGTATCGATTATAGCTGATATTGCTAAACGAGTATCTATACAGATATATGTATAAATATAGAGTTGAGCAAAACTATCAGCTTATTATCTTTTCCAGTTGTTTTTCGAAGTCTTCCTTGTCCTCGATCATTGATCCAGATTGTTCGTTTCTCTTCTCCTGTATTCACCCATGTTTCGTTGTGAAACATTATTAAAATACCAACTTTGCGTGATTCGTTAAGTTTCCGAAAATAAAAGGCTCGTTGATCGACGAAGAAATTATCATCAAGTGCCAAGTTTATTTTATTTGTCTTTTTGTATGAGAAGCCTAATCGATGCATATGTCTTTGAAGAGTTATCTCTGAGCGAACTGAAAAATTTGCATGACCAGTGAGAAGGTGTTCAAGAATAGTGACCATAGGATAGATTTTTTCTGCTAACAATAAATGGAACTGATAGCGAATTTCTCTTCGGATAAATGAATTGGCGCCCGACCAGAAATTTTTCAAGAACCTTCTGATTGAATCTTTATCATCTCGTGAGACGTAATCCAAGTTGAAACATTCTACTTTTTATGTGAAATCTTGGTTGGATGGAGTTGTAATGCTGATCGGAGTCGACAGTGCTTCTCTTCCTCGTCTTTTTCTTCGAGTTTCCTCAGTTCACGTAATATCTTCATTTCTTTCTTTAAATTACACAGTAAAGACTTTGAAATACTCAACATTGCTATTATACGCGCAGTTGTATTATTCATTAGGATTCGAGGTTCGGTTTTCTCGCTTCCCACAAACTCACTTACACGGAAGAATATTTCTTTGATTTCAGAAGTGAAAGGAACGTCGTGCGGCATGATGCAAATGTATTGAAAAAATGAGAGGCAACAGTGCGGTCAATACATATACACGAATGTAAAATAACGAAAAATTCAATCGTTCATTTTTTTTCCTTCCATATAGCTAGAGACAGGAAAGAAAAAATACAGACGACATCTTTTGCAATCAAAATTTGGAACAAGGGGGGAAAAGCAGATTTTGACGCCTAAAATCTGTTGAAACCTCTCGAAATCCCTTTAAATCTGCTATTTCCCCCTTGCCTTATACGAACGCAAAGAACATTCTATATCTCTATGAAAGAAGTGGTAAGTTTTTTTCCACTATAATATAACTATATTGTGGGTTCAGAAACTCCATTTTAGTGGTCAGTTATATCTCATGTTCTAATAAACCTTCTTCGGTTTCTAAGCATTAACTGCATAAATGCTTAGATTATACGAAAATAATATTGAACTATTAGAATGTGTAATTATTTCTAAAATTTGTAAAATAAATATGAATATATTTATTTAATAATTATTAATAAGTTTAATGAAAAAAAAACAAAAGAATAAAAAATATTTAGTTTGACATAAATAAAATTTTGAATAGATTAAGAAATCTACCTATACTGGTGTGTTTCTTTGTTGCCATATTTTATCAACATGATTATCAATTTGTTGTGAATTAGGTAATTTTCCAAGTTTATTTAAAATATTGGATAAATATTCAACTTTAATATATTGTATTTCAAGCATTTGTTCAGTATATTGTTTTTCATCTTGAATAATAATTTGTGCTTCTTGAATTTTCTTAATAGTTAATCGATTTCTAAGTGTAATAGAATGTGCAAGAGCTTGAACAGCTCGAATTATTTTCCATAAACGTAATACAACAATAGCTGCAGCAGCTCGTCCTGCTCTTCCTATATTTCCATAATGAAAATAAATTTCCATTATTAATGAAGCAAATACAATAAAACTATCTGATAAATATAATGGATTTGTATAATGACGCCAACCAAATGCATAAAATGAAATAAATATTTCTAATACAAATATTATAAGAAGTAATAATGAAAGATAAAAAAGAAATAATTCAGCACGACTTAACTGTATTGAATATGGAAGTAAACATGTATCTCGTTGATCAGTTGTATTATATTCTTCCATTTCATCATCAGTTAAACATGGAGATGATAATTGGGCTTAAAACAAAAGAAAATAAAACTAATAATTAATCTTTTTCTTTTTTTGTTTTTAATATTAATATACATACCAAGAACTAAATCAACGAGTACAATTATTAAATCAAGAATAACTAAAACAATAATAGAATAATAAAATATTGGTTTTAAAAGATAATGTATTAATTGTTGTCGAGATATTTTAATCCAATTTGAAGAATTAGTAATTTCAATTGGTTCTTGTATTTCAATTTGTTCATTAATTGAAATATTTTTTAATTCATTAATTATATTATTTAATTTAAATTCACGTTTAGAAATTTCTGGTAATATTTTATTATTAGAATTTTTAACAATTTTCCATTTACTTTCTTTTAATTCAGATGAAAATATTTTTTTTGATTCATTTTCATCAAGAATTTCTAATGATGTTACAATAATAACATTATCTATTGATTTATTTTCATCTACTTCTTCTTTATTCATTATATTATTCATCTATCTGAAATAACAATAACAATAGTAGTTTTCATTCTTTTATTAAATTCAAGATTTTAGTAAAATAAAAAAGTTACGTATAACGGTACATGGATAGGTACCCTGATGAAAGTGCTACTCATCTAAAATTTCTTAGACTTATTAATAAACAAATGCCAAGTTAACTTTAAAAAATAGACAAAAGTTAAATTAAACATATAGAAAATAATCAATATTTATCGAAAGTTTATATAAATAACAATAAAACAATATTGGAAGAATTCTCAGCTATTCATAACCCTTTTATCAAACTATACTAAATCCTACTATTTAAATAATATTAACAAGTTTTCTTCATATAATCTTATACTAATAGATTTTATAAAGAATTATTTATCGTATGATCAATAAAATGAAAAAAAACTCCTAGTATTAATTGCATGTAGTAGACAATAAAAAAAAGATAAATGAAAAATCCTATTATGCGTTAAATATCTTAACTTCGAAAAACATACGTCTTATCTAATTAAAGTATTTAACCGATGAAATATTTTATTTAAATGAGAAAAAATTTCTTCTCGTCGTTCTATCTCAGTGGCATATATAAAGGACTGGTGATCACTAATTCATCTGTGAAGAATCTGATTGTCATCGGTTAAGATAAAATTCAATCGATTTGTCAGAGTAGGCTAAGATCATCGAAACATATTGGTGATGGTGATGAAGTGAAGAATCTGATAATGGATTCGAATATATTTTTCAAAATTTATGAAACGCATTCAAACATTTCGAATGTTTCATTGGTGACGCATTGGCTCTTAACGTTTCACACGCTTTTTTAGGCAAAAAACATTTACATAGGATTTTTATTTTATTTTATATTTCTAATTCGAAAATACAAGCAGATCAAATCTCTATTAGATCATTTTAGAGTATTCTTCTCTCATTTTATGATTGACAATCGTCATATTCTCGATTAATAAATAATTTATATTTCGTCGAGTTTGTTTATGTGGAATGATATGTGTGCGAAAAGAAAACAGTGAATAAGCATTTTTCCACATAGACAGTACTTTATCTAAAGTAAGATTTAAACTAATCTAAGAGATATTTACGAAATTATTCTGCTATATAATGTATACCTATATGATGATGATGATCAAACATTTGTAGAGCATGTATTACATTATTTCATAGTTTGAGATATATTCAGAATAATTTTAAAAATCTTTCAATAGATAAACAAATACTAATAAGTATTCACTTTGAATATTCATTTTTAGCAACAAATATGAATATAGACATAAATTTGTTCAATAACATGAAATACTTTTGAGAATATTTATAAAAAAAGACTCATTATTTGATTCGTTTTCTTATACATATGCCGAAGGACAGATTGAAATATTGAAAGGAAACACGACTGTTTTACATCTGTAGATAACGCAATTACTTTGAATAAATGAAATAATCTATCTATAAGACAACAAATAATTTCTAAATAGTTTTTAGAATGACTACAGTCACACTAAAGGTATAAAATTTGTTCTGAATATGGTTCTCTCTAAAGTCGATGAAACACATTTCACCAAACTTAAGAATTATCAATAATCGTAGACATTAGAATTGAAAAACTTTTTCAATAAAATCTCAGCGTTTTAATAGTCCGATTTGACTAATGGAAATCTTTAATCGAAAGTCCAATTATTTCCGAGAGAACCATGTTTGAATAAAAAGTCAAGTTTAACTGTTCTTTCGGGAAAATGTCAACAATCTGCAAAATGATGAAAAGCAGAATATACAAAAATGTCACTGCAGTGGCCGTTCTGATATGTAAAAAATATTTCTTACTGCATGTTCAATTTATTGATCAAAGTATTTTAATCTTAACTAAAACAATTTAAAACTGAATTGAATTTTAATCTATTTTTTGACACATATATGGAATCTTGGCATTCTTCAACATCTAATAAAAAAACAATGATCACTTTAGTGGATTCTCAAGAAAGATATATCTTTTCCCTTTTTTTTTACTGTTCATTTCTATATCTTGAAAATGATGCGAACGATCGAGCTGAAAATTTTTCCTGCATAGAGGAGGACACCTTAAATGACTAGATATATACTCGAGGAAAAATTTCTTCCAAGATTTCTTGTTTATAATCACATGTCACAAGTAGTTTTGAGCTTTTTTTTTATTAAAAAAAAATGTCGAAGTGTTTCATCGGAATAAGATTTCCTTTTTCAAAAACTTGTAAATATGAATAGAAAGATCAAAATTAAAATTCAGTGATTCTACTTTTGAACAAATCTTAAAGGTATTTATGGTAATAATTTCAATGCATATAAATCTGATTTTGAGAAATATGTTCGGATAGAGAAAGGTTTAAAGTTTATTTTTAAACAATTCGATCAATAGGTTTATATATGGCGATTGTCTCTATTCTACACAAAAAAAACTTTTAACAATTTTTGGAAAAATGTCTTTTCGTAAAAATCAAATAAAAAACTGCCTATCAGGTCGGATTGAACTCATTCAAGTGTATATCGAAAAAACAATATTCAAAATAAATTAAATGAAACATCTCTTTTAACAAGTTCTATATAAAGTGTGAAATAAGCTATTCAGTTGATTTTAGTATAAAACAAAGATTAATTTATATGTTTTCTTACTTACTTTGTTATTGAATATTTTTCTATGGTATGAAATATAGATTTTTATAAAAAGAAAATCCTAATAAAAAATCTATTCTCATAGATATATAAATATGTTGAAAGTACCTCATTAATATAAAATAAAAAAATATTTCTATGTTTCTTTTTTGTGATATAACTAATTATTATAGGTAACAATAGTCTACTTAAGCAAAAAGAAAGAAAAAAAAATATTTCACTTTTTTTTTCTTTTCTTCAAACTAATATTAAATGACGAGGAAAAAAAACATTTCTTTTTTTTTAATTATTTTATTTGAAAGAATAAATGTCGTAAAGACTAATATATGACAAATAAAATATTATTTAATATATATCTTATTGAAAATTTAAGATTAAATAAAATCATTTTCAAATGAAAACAAATAAAATATTCTTTGAAATTTATCTTAACAAATACGTGAAAATATGTTGAATAAGATAAATATATATGTTAGAAAATAATTTCATATTATTTTTCTTATTTTAGATTAAAATGGATGTACAACAAATAGAAGATAAATCTAATCAAACAAATTCACTTTTAAATATGTATAATGAAAATTATGAAGAATGTTTGTTAGATTTTGTTTTTTTTTTATTTTGAAAAAATTTAAAAATAAATTTTTTAGATCAAAAATCGAAAAATAATGATATTGAAAATTTACATAATCGATCATCAATTCATTTGGAAATAAATAAAGAAAATCATGATTTATCAAATTGTTTAACATTATCTTCAACATCAAATAGAAATCGTCATGATAGTTCATCCAGTTCAACAAATAGTATTAAATATACTCAGTAAATACAAATTTATTCTTTGTATCCAATATCTATAGATTTTTATTTTAAAAAAGATTTGTTCCTTCATCATTGATGTCAATTCGTCGACGAAATGTTATTCAATCAATATTATTAAATGTTCAACGACAGTAATAAAAAACATTGAATTTATTTTCCTTTTTCTCTTTTTTTTATTATTTTAAATAGAAAAAAATTCTTGGAAAATTTTGGTCAAACATCAAATAAACCAACAATCTATGAATTAGGTTTAGAATTTTTAAGAATTTATGATGGAAAATTTAATTATCCTCAAGGACATACAGTAAACATAATCTTAAATTTACTTTTTTCAAAATAGTTATTATTAATTTAGTTTGTTATGTATTTTTTAAAAAGAACTTGGTTTTTAACAATTGAAAATATAAAATGTAAATTTATTGATTTTTAAATTAACAAAAAAACAAAAAATTTAATTTATTTTAAGGTATTGAATGTCAATTAGGTGAATCCGAACCACGATCAATATTAATACTTAAATACAAAGATAAATTTACACCTGTTCAAGTTTAAATTGACTTTTTATTTTAATCGAAATAAACTTTATTTATTTTTGCTTTTGCATGAATAAAAAGAAAATAACAAAAATTATATTCTATGCTTTATAAAAATTTTTTTTTTCAATTTTTATATATATATTTAATATAAATAAAAACCGAAAATCTTTGGAGAATATTCTTTTAATAGAATAGATCATCAAGTAAAAAATATATAATTATTTCATAATCTTTTATTAAAATGTGACAATTAAATAGAATATTAAGTTTATTGTTTGGGAAAAGAGACGCCAACGGTACTCATTCTTGAGTGTTCTGTTGTTAAGCAACGAAACCGATCTTCATATTGTGTTTTCAAGCGTTTTTTTAATATATTAAGATATTCATACATTTTTTTCTTTTCTTTTATTGAAGATTGTTACACGTTCCTCATTTATGCGAATGAGGTGTGTGAGTACATTTATCATTCTCAAGAAGGCATAACACTCATAGATAAAATAAAAAAAGTATAAATTCCTCAATATATTAAAGAAAAAACCGATAGAGAATACAATATCAACAGTGTTTTCATTTCTTAGGAACAGTCCGATGAATATTCTTATGTATAAGTAACGTATGCTAGCAAGGACTGTAACTTACAGAAGAAAAGTATAGAAATCGCATAATCTGATTATATTTGTTAGTTTTCATAAACTGATCAATGTTTCATGTTTTTTGGGCTCGAAAATGAAACGTTAAAGGTGTATACATTATTACAAATTCATATGATATAAACAAAATATGCATACATAGAATATATAATTATTAACTGTACTGTTCTATATATATTTTTGCGACATGACTAAATTTGTTTGAGTAGATCTGCTTCGTTGAAAATATAATTATAAAGTTGTGCACATCAGTTATCAATTTTTATTTTACTTTCAATCTTATGAAGATGAGTATGCAGAACGGAAATTGCTCGTTTCTTTGATCATGCTCTCATTAATATCATGTTTATTGTTAATAGAACCTGTATTCTGACGTTTTAACAATAAAGGCAAAAGATTTTCGGAGAGAGATACTCGAATCTGACATCTATTTTTCTCCAAATTATATTGATTGATTAGGAAACAAATGAAATTTCTAAAGATGAATTCAGATAGAACGTGAGAAACTAAATTTGATTTTGTTTGAAAGCTTTATTGATGTGTCAAGAATCAGTAGAGATCGAGTTTGGGAAAGAAATTTTCACCTAATATAATCAAAACCGAAATTTGAATTTATTTCGATGTCTATGTGGTTTGCAATATTCCTTTCAAAATTTGATTCTCTATATGTAATGGAGTTGCTGGAATTATATTTCTCGATTATTAAGAGTTTTTCAGCGTCTCTTGAATGTATCAGATTACTTTATTCCATTGATTTTTTTTGTAAAAGAGAGGATTACTGGCTTTCAATAATTCAGTATGTTTCGCTCTATGTCATTTGATCTATATTCAACTAAGATTATAATAAAAAAACTTCGACAAAAACGTTTTTAGGTGTAATCCAGTCGGTTGCAATAGTGAAGAAAATCATCAATATATGATTTTTTCTTGTTCTTTCTTTCATCATTGTCGTCGTTTGTTTTAAAATATCTGAATATTAATACGCACATATAGTTTGTTTATATTCCATAAGGTCAGAAAAATAAAAGCAGGTTTTCTACATTAAAATGCGCATTGCACTTAATATTCAAACAAGAATTATTCATGACGAATTCTACTCTGTTTATTGTGATCAAGCTCCTTATCTCAGAATAGTAGAAAGGTAGTTTAAGCTACTTTGTGAAGAGCAAGAAGAAATTAAAGATAAAATATGATCTGGTAGACCCATTATTGAAACAACATCTGAAAATATCGAACAAAACCGGCTTCTTATCAATGATGATTCTTATCTCATAATAGAATAGTTAGAAGATCAAAGTGATTTAAGCTATTGTACAATTCATTGAGTCATCATCAATCATTTGAATCTAAGAAAGATCACCACACGTTACGTACCCAAAGATCTAACCAATTTTCAACGGATTGAACGAGTCCGGATATGTAAAGAAAATATAGCACAATTCTCCAAGGACTTTATTTTCCATCTTTTTTTAAGTCAAATAATCCTATTTAGAATTAGGAGAAACTCTAGATCATCAGTATTATATCAACAATTGTTAATATCCTCTTATCGATGAACTTAAACGCTAAAGACCTTCATACGGAACACATGCTATTTAAATTTATCATAATAAAGGAAAGTCACATATCCATAAAGATGTATCTACTTATCTTCAATTAGAAAGTATCATAGTGATACCACATCCAGGCAACTCTTCCGATTTATCATCCTGCGATTCTTGGTTGTTTGACCTAATCAAAGAAAATCTTACTTATTACAGTGAATCACAATCATTATTTGATACTGTGATCGATTTCATGCACTCTTTGAATAGAGAAGAGTAGTAAAGAAACGTTCGAAAATTGGTTGAGACAATACAGTTGTGCATTAATAACGAAGGTGATTATCTCGAACATTTGATAAAATAAACAATTGATAAACTTATCCTTTTATTTTCTTACTCTATTATTGTTACTCCTTGTCCATTACGAAATGCACAGATAATCAGTTCCTTTATATAATATATAAGAAGACATAATGATAAAAGAAAGAACATGTAGACGCTTTTCTCCACTATTACTACTAGTCAGACTACACCAAAAAAAGTGTTTATCGAAAATTTTTTTTATTATAATCTTAGTTGGATATAGATCAAATAATATACTTAGGGATGCCCAAAAATAGTAGCGGACGCATATTATTTTCTTATAAAAGGCTTGAAGAAATTTTCTTTTTGGTATGGAACGATAGAGAAAATGATGCTCTATTTTTTTATGCTATTTGATTACACCTCAACTAATAATAGAATTTCGATAGAAAAAATTTGTGTTGAAAATTTAACTATCAGTTGAGGCAGATTAGATATTTACGCTTTATATTTGAGTTTTCAATCACTGAACACATTGTATTACAAAGCCAAAAAAGTACCATATTATGCAGTGTGAAAAGGTCTACATTACTTGTTTTATAATTTCATTTTTTGATTTCAAAATGAACAACATTTTGAGCCACCAATTTTTGATCGTACAAAAATGACTTATTTTTCTAGTCTAAGATGAATTTATTTTTGCTTATTTCGCTCTTTTATTAAGATTATTTTAAAGATTTAGTTTTTGGTTTTAAGAAAAGCGAAATTCTGTACGATCAGTTTTTTTTGTTCCCAAAAATATTTTTTTCTTGTTTCAGTTATAAAAGAAGCGATCCTAGACAAACTATAGAGCTTTTCATACTGCATGTTGTCGTATTTTTGTGAAATACGATCTGAAAGAGAGTGTTGAAGCATTTAAAGGTAGAAATTTGCACGCACTCTCCCTCTCACAGACCGCGACTGACAGGAAGAATTAGCGTTACAGATCTTTGGCGACATCACATCAAAAAAACGTAATAGATCTTGTCCGAGACACTACGAAAAACTACTATAGATCGTTACCGACACCACATCAAAGACTGTCACAGAGTGTGATCGGGTTTGTATCAAAGATCATTATAGATATGATATTTTACGCCGAAAAGATTTCTGAATGTTTTAATAAGAATTTCAATAGGTTTTTCCTGTACAGTTATAAATTAGTGTCACAAACTGAAAGGAAAATCTTTTCTATAATACATAGCATTGGCATCTATGTTGAAAGTAGGAAAAACAGTTATTTTGTGTTTAAGATTTTAATCCTGTAAGGATTGCACGACACAGCTTTTTGCTCTGTAATACAATGTGTTAAGTGACTGAAAACTGAAATATAAAGCGTAGATATCTAATCTACCTCAGCTGATAATTAAATTTTCAACACAAATTTTTCTATCGAAATTCTATTATTAGTTGAGGTATAATTAAATAGCATGAAAAAATAGAGCATCATTTTCTCCAGTATTCTATACAAAAAGAAAGTTTCCTCAAGCTTTTTATAAGTAAATCAGGTACGTCCGCCACTACTTTTGGGTACTCGTATGTACATATCGATCATTCCGTTGTTCTTATTCAGGATTCTCTAAGCACGTTCCATGCTACAGCTGACGCCTACACTTCGTCGTCTGAAGGTGTCTAGGACAGTCGCTCGCTCGGACACTTACTCGCAAAGTATAAGTTCAGTGGTATGCTCTTAACGCCAACGACGAATATTTCGTTTTAAATTATGATTGATCGGTAAGCAAATAAGCACCTAATCTGGTACGCTGATATTTATCTGTATTAAAATATTATGTGGATTCGTTTGATTTTGTTCAGATTCTCGTCGTAGCTGTTCATAATATTTATGAGTTGCTTCATATCGAGAATTATCAATATGGTTTTCGTGTTGGCCTACTATTTTAATAAATTCATAGTTTAATTTTGTATGTAATCGTCCATGACAGGTATATTTTTGGTATAACTACATTTTGTGAGAAAGGTGTCTAACTCTATATTGTCGGATGGATGATAAGAGGAGATGAAGTTGTATATCACTGTGTTTATTTTGAACTAAAACCGGTCTATTTATAGGCCGGAGCGACGAACGAATACATGAATAGAAAGGAAAGATTGGTATCATGAAACACAGAGAGAGTGATTACAAAGACCTGGAAAAGATAGTACGAACACGAAGAGTGATTACAAAGATATAGAGACAGAGATTACCAAGACCTAGAGAAAGTCATAACACCACCTAACAATTTCCATAATATCTTTGTTTCAGCTTTTCGATGAACTGTATACGAATAATCATTATGTATTGATAAAGGTTGGTTTTTAGAGGTTTTTTGTTACAGTAATTGACATTATTTCTTTTCGTGAGATGATTCTCTTAACATGTGCGGCTTATATACATACTCCATTCATTTAGTTTATCATTATTTTCGAATTATTAGTCAAAGAAATATCACAACAATTAATTCAAATTCGTTCCTGCCGATGACTATTCTTCAGTCGAATATTAAATTGCTTTATTAGTGTCTGTTTCATTATTTTATTCACATTTCTTGTAATAGCTTGTACAGCGAGTAAGTGTCCGCGCGCAACTGTCCGTTTCCCGTCTGAAGTTGCACGGAGTGCATGTTTTTTCATCTTACTGTTTCACTGTCAGACAATGATGCGAAAAAATACGTACTCCGTGCAAATTCACACGACGTAGTATAGGAGTCAGCTATAATGAGGAGTACACACTAAAAATAAATGTGTCGCACGAATGTGTCGTATATATATTTCTTTCGTTCTGTCTGCCAACTGTCCATTCACCTTCTTGTTTCAATCATACAGCTATACATAAACAACATGATTGAACGTACAAAACTTGTATGTTTTCGTCTTAATTATTTCTCGATTATTTATCTCTTGAAAACCCTCCATTCTCGACCAATGATCGAGAGAGGACTAGCATTTAGCGGTCCCATAGAGATCGAATCACTTCAAGAATGGACAGATTCTACAATCTGACCTCCTTGAATTTTGAACGGGGCAATAATTAAATCGAAAAATATATGAATTACATGCTTCTGAGAAAAAAATTCAAAATTTACGATATGGTCAATTTGAGCCATGCTTTCAGAATGTGTCGCACTTTCAATGAAAGAAATATGTCTTAACGAGCACCTCGTGTCGCACTTGAATTGGTATGTTTTCACACGGCGATGAATTATCAATTCATTGTCGGAACATGCACTTCGTGGGGGCGCCATATTCTTGCCATTTTTTTCAGAGTACTTATAGTGAGTATTTCAATTGATTTAGTAAATAAGTCATTTTGGTCAGACTGAATTTGATAGCCCAAATCGAGTGTACGAGATCACTGTTGATTGGTGGCTATTATCACACAATATTATCTCTATTTAACCAATAGAATTTTATTTTGAGAGTTATACCGTTGCCTTTTTTCATTCATTTGACAAATAAGGAAATTGTGACATCCACATATATGATGCATATTGTTCGATTATATGTACCAGCCTGTGAAACCCTTTCTACATGATTTATTTCGTCAGTTGGATGAAATTATAATAAAAAACAACGCTTTAAATAGACATCGATCCGACTCATCTCGTACCAGCGTTTTTAGCAGAAATCTAAAACTGAGTATATCAAGGTACTTTGTATTATTTATGAAGCACTTGTTGATAACTTGTTCTAAATGACTAAGGATCTATAAGTATCATAACAAAGAACTGATTAAAAAAGGAAACAAAATCATTACTATTCTATTTGCCGCTTGTGATAGAAAATATCGTGTTATACAGAAAAACAAAGTACGCAATTTGAGAAGATAAATAAAAACGACAAATATATACCTCTCAGCTCTGTCTACGACAGGATTAAAACATACAGGAAGAGAAAAATGAACAATTTTTAAATACTGCCGTAACAAATCACAAAGTGCTTTTCTGTTTCACAAAGTACTACCAAAATACTTTGTTTTTTCGAGTACAGTACAAAACAGAGTACTTTTTCAAAATCAGAAGTATCCTGAATACTTTCCTTTTGCTTGTAATACTTGAGATATTAAAAACACTATCTCGTACTAGTTTACCGTTGTTCAACAACCAACTATATCAACTCCGTACCATCGCATCCTCTATTTTTCACTTGCCACTTTTTAACGAAAAACCAAAAGCGTAGTTCGAGAGAGCAAAATTTTCTCTATCTACTGGTATATAACATATACCTAGCCCCTCACCCTCAACGTAACAACCAATCGCAGAGCACCCGACAATGATTCTTTTTTTTCACATTATTTTGTGCGCTCTGTCACCATACCAATTCTTCTAATCAATTTATTCGTTTAGACTACAATAAATACAAGAATTTATATCATTTTATTTCTAATCAAATATTTTATAAATCAAACATATTCTTATCGTAATATATACATCACTATTTCAATATTTTCTAGATTATAGAATTTACCTCAACATGTCAAATTACATATCTATAACAATTATACTATTCTTTATCATCTATTTTATCGAATGAATATATACGATTCATATTTGTGAAACTCGAGTGCATGAATCATATACAAAGACAACAATATGGCCAAAACTCGATTTTCCTAGTCAACTCTTCCCAATGAAATTCCCAGAGAGTCCTCCGAAAAATGCAAAATTCCCAGGGACTCCATGTCGGCAATCCCCGGGAAGTTGCATTTCTCAAGGGACTCCTTAAAACTCTTTAGGAAATCTCCAATTTTTAGAATTTTCCCCTAAAATTTTCATGAATTTGAACTTTTCAGAGGATTCTTGATAATGCTCATAAAATCTCCGGGAAGTTCCTGGCGAGTCCCTGACTCCCGTCGTTAACTCCTTGGGGATTTCGTTGAGGAGAAGTCGACTATGTTATGCTTTAAACCCTATGGATCAATTGGTCCTCGATTTATTATTATTTATATACTTGATAAACTTTCACTTACACTAGCAACAATATATCAACAACCATTCACGACAGCTATATTGGTATTCTTAGCACTTTGTGTCGGAGGATCAATTAATCGTGAAAGCGATTTAGGACAAACAATTACAAATGCATTTAATATAATTCGTGAAGATATCTCAACAGCAATCAACAAACGATGGTTATCGCTTAATAACGTATTCATTCATTTTTATCGCACACTGACATTTATAAAAATCATAGAAATTTTATTCGTGGGATTATTATTAAAATGTTTACCTGAACTTACAAATTTTTTATTTGAATCATTAGATAAAATAGCTAAAATATAAGCATGATATATTAAAAAAATAAAAATAATTTAGTTGATAAATAAACATGCGGAACAACAAGACATCATGTAATATTTCATTTTCTTTTTTCTTTTTTTTTAGATAAAATAGTTTTTCTTTTTTTTTGTTTTTTGTGAATTAGATTATATCAAAAAATTATTTATGATAGATGATTATCTTATCTTCATCATACTTATGAACAAATTCAACCATTGAATTAATAAATCATTTGAAGAAAATATTCCTTTTATGAATTATTACATACATAAAATAATCTGTTTAATTAAATGAACAAGTTTCAAAACAAATTTATAAAAAATGATGAAAAAATATTTTGTGATAGAAAAGATTATGTAGCACGAAAAAGAGATTGTGTTCAATCAACTATTGATACAGAACTTAACCCTTTTAGTCCCGGCGGCGCCACCCATGTTTTTATTTTCAAGTACAATGTGCGGAATTAAACTGAGTTTAAAGTTCAATGGGAGATTTGTGAATATAAAAAAGTAATACTATATATGTCACTTGACCGGTAATGATGATGCCCATTGAACTTTACACTCAGTTCAATTCTGTACATTGTACTTGAAAATAAAAGCATGGGTGCCGTCGGGACTGAAAGGGTTAAACAAGTTTCTGCAATTGTTCATTAAGAAACATTTGCACTAATTGTTTATGTTTTCAAATCCCAAGTTTGAGTCGGTTTTTTTTTATTTTTTTTTATTTTATAAAAAACAGAGAAAGAATTTTATTCTCTTTCTTGTAGAGAAGAGTCTTGCAAATATAAATTGTCTGATTGATTGTTTGATTGTATGTTCGCACAAGGTCAAAAAAATATTCTATTAATATTTTCTGTAAAACTTGACCATAGAGTAATCGTTATCGAGGAATCCGAATCCGAGGTTAGTTTTTTAAGTTTTTTTATAGATCAATCCTTTAAACAAACGACCAGTTTTTAACAAAAAACATTTGGCTTTATAAAGTTTGATCGAAAGCAGTTGCGGTTGAGGGAGTTATATCTGACTTCGGCTTTTTTAAAATTTTATAAATAAATAGCTTTATGGTGGTTTAGAAACACTTTTTCTACGAGAAAGAGCTGAGCGAGTCTTTAGACGAGCGCTACTTATTTCAAAAGGAGAATGAAGCTTTATGCAATGATAATGATCAACAAACATTCACTAGAAATCAAAAAACAAACTGATGAAATAATCAAAATCATAAAACGATAGCCCTAGTTACACACGAATTTCTATCAATACGAGACTCAATCAAAAATCACGGGTTTCCAACACTATATTCATCAGTATGCATATGAATTCTATAATGTTACGCATTTCATTAAACATTTATCAGTTAAATCGAATCTGAAAACGTACATAAAAATGAAATTTTTTAAACTACAACTGCTTCTCGTTTGTTCGAGACAATTGACTGATGATTATAGCGCAATATACAAACATATATCTTCCACGTTTGGTCGAAAGCTCAATATTTTACTCCAAACCCTTTTTTTCACCGATGATCCCCTCTCAAATGGCACCGTTCGATGCAGAATTAAATTCTACATCATGCATAACCAACTAGAATGTTTGCACAGCTTTAGGAGCGAATATCAGCAAGGATTACTCGAATCCGCTGCTAACTTTTCCTACGTCATAGCGCTCTCTATTTTTCACTTGCCACTTTTTAACGAAAAAATAAAAGCGTAGTTCGAGAGAGAGCACAATTTTCTCTATCTACTGGTATATAACATATATATCTAGCCCCCTCTCAAAAACGTAACAACCAATCACAGAGCACTCGACAATGATTGTTTTACTTCACATTATTCTGTGCGCTCTGTCACCGTACCAAATGTGTCGTAGATTGTGTTGCAAAATGCGACACATTTTTTAGTGTGTATACTTGAGGACTGGTGTTTTTTTTTTCATCTGTTTTATTAATCTTTTTTGTATAAATCATCATTGTTGATTTGTTAGATTTATTTCGATGAAATAATAGTTTTATGATCAATAGAATAATTTGAATGAAAATTAAATGTTAATTTAATTCCACATTGATCCGATGTATTTTGTAAGTTTTTTTCTAATATTTGAATAAAATTTCTTAAATGTTGAATACGTTTTTCTTGTTTATTTAAAATTGAATAAAACTCATATTGTTTTTGTTGAATCAAATGTGAATCTTGTTCAAGTTTAAGTGCATGAATAATATCATTTGATGTTGTTACATTGGTTTTTTTGACAATAATTGATACAATATCCAAATCCGATAATATACGTTGGATTTCAATAACTTTTAAAGAATACGATGAAATTTCACGCATCATACTTATTTGTTCCTAAAGAAAAATTTTTTTGAAAAATTTAAAAAAAAAACTAATATCTAACTTCAAATCGACGAATTTCTTCGATTTTTTCTCTTTTAATATCATATAAAATTTTTCCTTGTAATCTTTGATTATTTCTTTCAAAATAATTTCGTTGACGATCAGAATCAAATATATTCATTTGACCGATATTCATGTTTGTCTAATTTTAAAATAAATAATCGATATATATATATATATATTAAAATAATTTTCATTATCAATCTCTTTAAACGATTGACAAGAAAATAAAATAGTTTAGACGAAAACTTTTTCCGTATATTTTCATTACTACAATTCGAAATCTAATTCCGAAGAAGACTTGTAAATACGTGTTACTTTTCCATCCCGATAAATTTTGCAGGATGCTCAAAGATTCCTCTTACTACTCTTGAATAATATCTGACAAAGAATTTCTCAAATCATATTTAAAAAGAACATCAAATTCTGCTTATTCAGAGTTTGTCACTTTTTCCAAATACTTTCATATGGACGAAGAAACGGAAAATATTTCTTTTGAAAGTTTCGGTCAATCCGTTAGAATAAGTAATCTCTATTGTCATTGGAAATATTATAGTTAAACAAGCGTATTTCTGTACATTCTCGAACTTGAAAATTCACTAAACGTACATGTCAAACAAATTTGGTTAACTTTTTGTAGAAAATTAAAGTTAATGATTAGCATACCAATAAAGCTTAATTCATTTTTCAATTCTCATTGTCAAAACAATTTTCTTTTCTTTTCTCATATCGAAAATGATAATTAATGAACGTAATGTTTTGCAGTTAAAGTGTAGAATCACCAAAATTTGGTCGAATTTATACAATCTACTATCTATACTCCGTGCAAATTGCACGGTTTTTCAGTTGTGGGTGAAGTATGATTATCGTATGTTACGGAATTCAATAGAAGTATGCAGAGGCCTATTGACATTACCCAAAAAGTAGGGCGACGAGGTCGAATCGACTTGTCCCACGAATATGTCTATGTTTCATTTGAATAGGAGTACAAACGTTCATTACTCAAATCTTGTACATATCATGGACCAATATTAGATTTCGACTATCATCTATACGAAACATAGGATTGTTCGGGCCATATTAAAGACATCTATTGATAACCTCGAAATGGCCCGGATATATCCATAGTTCATCCGAATAATAGCAGAAAAAAAACGCGTTGCTGAAATCTGATTGGTCGAAAAAATTGACCAATAGGAGAGGGATCAGACGTGACATTTGACATTATATATATAGATTTATATACTTGATTTTGTTTCCAAAGACAGTTCGTCGAATTCTCTACAAAATCTTATGAAAAAAATCTGTTCCAACGAATAACTCTCGAGTTATGTTCGATTAAGACTACAATGCTCCAGAATAACCCGTTTTTAATGCATTTATCGTAAATGTCCATCGTGGTTGAGAATCTGCCGCAATGGATGTCTCTGATAGTAATATAAAAAAAAGATTTTTGGTTTTCTTATTTCAATCATTACATGAAGGGATAAGTAAAGTCTCTATTCGTATAATTGTATATTCGAACTATAGTATCATCTAGGTTTTCGACATGTTTTATATGAAATTTTTCAAGATGAAATAGAATGATTAATTTTATAAAAATATGCATTTAAAATCATGCTATTTATGTCCATAGTTATTTGTTGGAATCGGAAGATTTTCTAGAGGACTGTACGTATTATTTTTTGTGAAGTGTTTGAAATGGATCATGGGATAAATTGATTTTATATGAAAAATAATTTTAGTCAATGAAATTTATAAATAATTGAATAGTTTCTATCGAATAGTAAGAAAAAATATTTTTAAAAAAAAGGTCCAACTGACATGAATATAAAGAATATATTGAGAATAAATTTTTCTAATAAATTTAATTAATTGTTTTGGTTGATCAATAAAATGACAAGATAATTTTAAATCTTCATTTATATTTGCAGCTGTTTGATTTAATTTTCTTATCTAGAAGAAAATAAATATTAAGTTTTGTTTTGTTTTTTTAAATAAATTACATAAAATATTTCATTTTTAATTTGTTTTTCAATTGCACGTAATCTTGATTTATAATGATTAATTTTAATTGAATATTTTTCATTATTTTCATTTAAGAAATTATATTCATTATCCATCTAAATAACAAAATTAAAGTCTTATTCATATCATGAGAAGAAATATTTGGTATACTCAATAGGAAATAGGACTTATACCTCCTAATCTTGCTAAGTTTTTTATATTGATCGATGGTCTTCTACATCTATATTAAAAGAAAATTTTCTTCTCTGCTCTCCCATAGAAAAATATTGATCGGGAAATTTTTTTCATTGAAATATATATAATTAACCCTTTAACTGGCGCCGATGTATATATACGTCATGAACTTTATTAGTATACAAAGCTAACACAATCAATCGTAATGCATGCTTATTTGGATTGGTCTGCATAGAACTAAGCATGAGACAGATACTTGAATTATAGGCGAGATATATGTAAAATACCGAGAGGTTCATACATTATAGAATTTTCTCTATATACACTATGAATATAATTAATATTTGAAATTTTTTAATTTGTCGATCAAGCGTTTATTTTCACTTTGATATGATTAATCTCTTTATCTATTAATTCGCGATTGTTAATAGTTAAATCTAACTGAAGTTCAAATAATACTAGAATTTATTAATTAATAAAATAAACGATTAATATTCGATCAATTGAAAAGTTAAATCTCTATTATATAACTATAAGAGATATTCGAGATAAAATAAGCTGTATATAATCGTCTAGAATCTCGTATAAAATGATGATATATTATCATTATTTAGAGGAAAATAATCCAATCCAATTTTCTTATATATATACTCCCGAAAAAAAAACCTAGTTAGACTCGGCATTTTGAATATATATTCGTTAAATTCTCTATAATTTTATCTATGATATAAACGATCACCTATCTGTCCACTGTTTCGTGTATATTATAGAACTTTGTATGATTGTCTACATGTCTCTCTCTCTTTGTTATGTTCCATTTCCGATACTATAAATACTAGTCTTTGTCTCTTGTATTATTTTTCTTCCATTCTCTTAGTCAGTCACTCAGTATTCACTTGAACAGTTATATCTTTAGTTTTTACGCGTGAATAGACTAGTTATTCTAAATCTTTGTTTCTGCTCGATATTGTATTTGTCTTGAAGTCGTGACAGATTCATCAATAATGAATGATCATTTGCCTATTAACGATCAGATGACCGAAAAAATTCAGCTCGTTTGTTTAAATCTTAATGGAGATATTGAATTTATTTTGTTAGGGCATCATTTTTGGGTCAGTCTGTATTATAATATTTGTTCCCTTTAATTTTCCAAATATTTATAAAAATGTTATACATTATTAAATTGTTGAATTAATGATTTAAGTTCATGTTGTCGAGGACCTATTTGATTTGTTAATTCTCGAATTTTATAATTAAAAACATAAGCAAATTTTTCTAATTCATCTCGTCGATTTTCCATTTGATTTGTACGTTTTAACTAAATAATAATAAGAAGAAAAAGAAGAAGAAGAAAAGAAAAAAAAAACTTTTTCTTGAATAATAAAATGTCTTTGTTGAATTGTTTGTTTAGCTAAATTTAAATCATAATCAATTTGTTTAATATGATTAATAAGTTGATTTTGTTCAATTTGAAATTGTTTTATTTCATCTTGAAAATGATTCGATTCTTCTTCAAGTTGTTCAAACTAAATTTAAAAAAACAAAACATTATTTTATTTTATTTAATTAAATAAATTAAACTAAACTCGAATTTTAAATAAAACTTCTTCATTTTCTAATTGTTCAATTTTATTTAAAATTAATTTTAATTTATTTATATAAAATTCATGTAAATGATTTAATTCAATATGAAGATTTTCATAAAATGTATATTTTACTTCTTCTAAATAATTAATACGTTCAGTAATATTTAAATGTTTCTAAATAATAATAAAAAACAAAATTATATTACATTTATATGAACACACTAAACATTGTCTAACTATTACGTTCCTATATCAGAAATTAACTTTGTCACGCTTCAAAACTTATGAGACACTCTATATATAGAAAAAGAGGAGGGATTTTAAGGGTTTGATCGTCAAAAATTGATTTTTTATAGAAAATAAAGTTCGATATTCGAAATCAGCATGAAAAAATACACTAGAAACTTTATTTTCCATTGTAAAATAGACCCATGGTGAGTGGGGACAACTTTTAGTTAAAAAAGTCTGAGGGGAAAAGAGAGAGTACGGGATAAGTTTTGTTGGAAAATAGAGTTTCTAGTGTATTTTTTCATACTGATTCCAGATATCATACTTATTTTGCATGAAAATCAACTATTGTCACTAAAAGTCTTCAAATACTGTCTATTTTCTCATTAGTTTTCATAGATGTCGATCGCGATTGAAAGTGTACCATTGTTACAATGAACATCCATGGTATTTTCTAGGTACGACAACGCAAAAAGAAAAAAAAGTGCAGAAGAGGTTATATCATATGAAAATAGTATGAGTTGGTTTACTTGATAAAATGTATTTTTAATAAAATTAATTTTATCTCTATATGATAAATGAATTAATTCAGTATGTCTTTTATATAAATGATTAATAAATTGAATTTGATGATTATGATTTATTTGAAAATTTTCTATTTCTAATTTAATAAAATTATCATTAAGAAGAATATTATGATAATGTTTAGTTTTATCTTTAATAAATTGATTAATTGAAATTTTTTTATTTTCAATTAATTTATTTAATTGTTGTTGATGTTCTTTTTTTGAATGAAAATATTTCTCATTTAATTCTTTTAATTTAATTTCAATTGAATTAATATGTAATTGACAATGAATATCAAGTTCATTTAAATGTTCAATATATTCTTTTTCTTTTATTTCAATTTTATTTTTATAATCATATCCCATTTCATATTCATGTTTTATTAAATTATCGTATTCAATATTCTAAATATTAATGAAAAAAAAAAAATTCTTTTTTAGATATTTCAATATAAAATAACTTGTTCTTTGACAATATCTTGTTTAACAAGTATTTCATCACGAAAAATTCTTTTCGATTCTTTATTTAAATGATTATCATTTAAATTATATATTATTATATTTCCATCTTCACCCATTGAAACAACCAAATCATTTATATATGATATTAAGATCTAAATATAACAATTTTATTCTTATTTATCTTATTAATTAAATTACAAAATGCATTTATTATACTAGCAACAATTCATGCATACTGCACAACTGTTTTAAATATCCATGTCATGAATACCGGATCACTTTTAGCAGGAACACCGATAATATTTCGATGAACTTATTATAATAGAAAGAGAATGGATATACAAAACGGAAAAAAAACAATAGATGTGTACATGTGCTCATGTTCTATATTATTTTTTTTGTTTTTTACTTGCTCAAAGACACGAATACATTTTAACGACGATAAAGTTCAAGTAAGCATAGATTTTATTTTTAATATTCACTTTTTATATAAATTGTTTGAAAATTTATTTAATTATCTTTTTTAATTTTATATTCTTTTAATATTTAGTATGTTTATTAATTTTTTTAGATTTCTTTTTCACTATTTTTTTGTTTATTTTAGATAAAATAAAAATCCTCTGAATCTAACAAATATTTATAAAATTTTGCTATATAAACATTCAAAAACTAGAGGCAAACGGTATGAGCTAGTTGCACATACCAGCATCGGTTAATTCCAGTTTACCGAATAAAAACCGAGAGTATACCACGGTTTTGGGAGGCGGTAACCGGATTGGTAAAATCGCGGTTTTTATTCGATTTATATTACATAGATAATATTCTATCCGTCAGATGATCTTATAAACGGTATATATTCGTAGTACATTCGATCTATAATTTATCTCGTATGGTAAAATAATTTAAAATCTATGATTGATTGCTGCATGATGATATATATATAATCAATATATTTGATGAATTTTGTCTAATGCAATCAATGTTAGAATGTTTCTACAAACATTTCTCACTGAAGTCATATTTGTTTTTTTTAGCTCATATGTTTCCAGGTCGAACGTTACGGCCTCTATAAATGGTCGTTTATGACTGTATTTTGCAGTATTATCTGCGATCATATTACTATCGTTTACGACCTTGTTTGTTTTACATGAATTGCCAAGATTTATTTTTCAAAAGTAAAAAAATTCTTGGTAGTTCAAGTTTAATCTATTTATTTATTTAATGATCAGATTATTCTACTGATTAATTCAGTATATGTATTTATATTTATCAATAAAATATGATATTTTATCTATATATATTTGAATAAAATAATATTCATACCTTATTAATTGATCCTTGATGAACATTAGTTTGTAATAAATCATGATTAATTGAATTTGTTTGCGTTAATTTAATCGAATAGATTGATCCATTTTGTGAACCAATAAATAAATGTTGTGTTCTTTCATTTATTGATAATGATGTTGGAATACAATCATCATATGGAATATTAATATCACGAATACTCTACATAATTGGTTTATTTTTTATTAATAAAAAAATATGTTTTTAAAAAGATAAATTCTTACTGTCATTAATAAAAATTCTTTGATTTTTTTCTCACTAGTTAAAATATAAGCATATTTATTATCTGATGATATTAACAGATCTTCAATACTAAAATCTTTAATTTGATACTAAAAATAAAAATAAGATGTATATATATATAAATTAAATATAAAATTCAAACTTGAGATAATCTTTGACCTGTATATGGATTCCATTGAATGATAAGATCACTGAAATCAACTGTAATTATAAATGTATCATCATTACTCCAACAAATTAATCGAAACTATAAACCATTTATTTATATTAAATAAATAATTAAAATACTAAAAATAACCTTTTTTTCATTCGATTGTTTATATATTGGAATATCATAATCAATATGATTATATAATTCAATAATATTATCATATAGAATAACTAACATATGTCCTTGATTACTATATTCAATCTATGCAAATTTAATTCATATTAAAAAAAAGGTCTTATTAAGAAAATCTTTATTCAGTTTTTAGTCTTATATATTAAATTAATAATGAATCAATATTAACAGGAAGATTAGATTTACAATTAGATCTTGGATACACATTTTTCTGAAGAGACAGAATTTATCAAACAAAACACATATAATAAACCAGATAGTTTCTCAAGATTTTGTAAATCTCATATTCACAATCATCATGTTGAAATATTTTTCATCAAAATTTAGTCCCATAGAGGAGTACAGGCAAAAATTAAAAAGAAAAAAAAGCTGAGGGGGAGTAGGGAGACATTTTTTGATGGAAATAGTTCGTATTTACAAAATAGAGTTTTTACTGGATTTTGGGGTGCTGATTCGGAATATCATGTTTTAGTTTCTATCAAAAGTTATTTTAAATCTTCTTTGCCTTGAGTGTATCAAGAAAGAAAATAGTTCCGATAGATTTGTTTTATTTTCTGAGACAAAAAAAAAGGAATAAAGATTTTCAAAAGAAGATATTAAATAGAATACACATCGAATATTTGATATTTTCAATTGTTTAAATAAAATCAATCCATCAATTGTATATACATATATTCTAAGTATATTAAAAAATCCAATAGAAATAAATAAACCAGTTGGATGAACACTCAGAAATAAAGGTTCATCAACAAATTGATAATTTAATTCTTGATTACTAAAATATATTTAAAATAATTTATATATTTAGATTTATTTGAAAAACTAATTAACTTTGTTTGTAAATTCCATATTTTAATATATCGATCAATTCCAAGTGTATATAATATTGGTTTAGAAATTGATATTGATCCATATATTATATTTCCATAATGACCATTATCAAGTGCAGATTTAAATAAACTTTTTTCTTTTTTTGTATAATCCTATTAATTAATAAAAAAAAGAAAATTAAATTAGATTTTATTAGAAATAAAAAAATGAAACCATTTTTGAAAAAAAAATTTCATATAAATTATTTTGATTTGTTCCAATTAATAATGTTTCTTCATTTGGACTTAATGATAATGATTGAATTATTTCATTTGACATTGATTGACTTTTATATGAATTCATTGAAATATTTCGATTTAATAAATAACTTTCTTTTTTTTTTATTAAATTATCATTTATAGATAATGTTGGTAACATTAATTTTCGTAAATAAGTTAATTGACAACTATTTTCACTTCTTTCATACATTATTATATAACCTCTTCTATAATATTATTTCAAATAAATATTTATATTAATTATTATTATTATTAAATACCCTATTGATACAAAAACTCCACGTGAAAAAGGTAATAAACAAATAATAGAATTTGAATTTATTAATTTATTATCTTCATGTATTGTATTAGAATAATGATGATTAGAACTTATACGTTGTTTTGCATTTCGAATATTATTTAATGATGAAGATACTTTATTTAATAATAATTGAGAATTTGATTTCATTATTGAAATATTTCTTTCATTTTTAATATTTATATTTGATTTACTTCGATAACGAGATCGATATAAAGATAAATTACTTATTGAATATTCATTTATATTATTTCTTTCATCTTCTATTTCACTACTTAATTTAAATTATATTTAATTACTAGTTCACGAATCATTCGAACATTTTTCTATTAGAATGTCATATAAAAAATGTTCATCATATAAATAAATCTCGAATTTTTAAATTTAACCCAGGGCCGTAGTCAAGGGGGGAGGTGAATAGGGTGCACGGGCACCCCCTTGGCCAAAAAAATCCTGCAGGAGAGTAGGGGTCAAAAAAACACGTAGTTTTTTTTCTGCTGGTGTACACCCCCCTTGAAAAATTCCTGGCTACGGACTTGATTTAACCCCTACTTGATTAACTTTTCAATAGGTAACAGAGATGTCCATCGCGGCGCTGCCGCTACTGGTGCCACTAGCCCTGACCCTGCCGTTGTCAGTGGCCCTGGCCCTACCGCTACTGGTGCCACTGACCCTGATCCTGCCGCTTCCCCTACCGCAGTGGCGGTGACGGTAGCGGCAGATTCTCAGCCACGATATATATTTCTGATAGATAAATGCATAGGCTGACAACAAATTTTTATGAATTCGATATAGTAAAAACAGTTAAATAAGATATATTAAAAAAAATAATGTAAAAATATGCGTATAATAGTCGAATTTAAGTTGAAAGATTAAAATAGACTAGATTTTTTTCAAAGTAAAGTAATGAAAATTCGACATTTAAACAAAATTATTTTTGGTATGTTAGAATAGAACTGATCGAATTCATACTAAAAGACAATATAATGCCTAGAGTTTTCATAATAATATTCCTATAAGACTATTATCACCGAATTCTATCCAACCATAGGAAAAAAAGCAGGAAAGATATTTTTGTTAAAATTTCGAATTTTCATTACTTAACTTTGAAAATAACAGAACAATGATATATAAATCTGGTCTTTTTTAATCTTTTCACTTAAACTAGACAGGTATTTTTACATTATTTTTTTGGATGTATTTTGTTTGCTCTATCTAATTCGTAAGAAAATTTTGTCGACCTATGTGTTTTGAAAAATTAATTCTATAAAAAACACTAAAATTCTGATAATTATGGTTAGAATTGTATCGAAGATCTTCCAATATTTATCTTATATCTATTGAAAATTTAATTAGATAGGAATAAACATTTATTGTATGATCTTAATTAGTCGAATGATTCGTGAATCATCTTGTTAAAAAGTTGATTTTCTTTACACATTATATTGTTGAATTATATATCCCGATTTATTAATTGTTAACATAAAACCTTTATCAATTCCTAATAAAATATCATATTGATTAAGCCAACAATGACATGTTATATTTAATGATTCATATTTTTGAAATTCTCCATGATCATATGGATATAATCGATCATTATTTAAATAATATTGTCGAAATATATGATTACCAGTTATTAAAATTTTTGATGAATCAATTGGATTAAATGACACCTTTTTATTATATATATATAGATTTAATTATAAATATTAATAAATTACTTGTATATTTATTGGATGATGTGATATATTAGTATGATTAAAATGAAGATGTATTCTATCGAGATATTTAAACTGATCAATTGTCCAACAAACTAAAACATAATCAGATGCACCACTAAATTTAATATAATATAAAAGAATATTTTAATTAATAAAATATCTTTTAACTAACAAAAGTGCAACAAAGAATTTCGAATTCGATGAAAAAACAATTGATATAATATGATTTGAACGTATTATATTTGATAATGAAAGTATTTTTTTACGTTTAATAGGTGATATTATTGTTCCACTTATATCATATATAATAATCCGACATTTATCTAATGTATTTAATCCAATACATATATATTGTTTATTAGGACTTACACATAATGATTCGAATAAATCATATTCATTTCCATAATTAATTAAACGTTGACATTTATAATCATTATTATATAATATTATATGTCGACTAGATGGATATAAATAACAATGTTCATCCACATAATATATACTATTTGATATTAATGTTCGAATACCATATATATGTTTTATTGATAACATTGACATCTAGTTTATTTTTAGTTTATTTCCCGCTCAATCTTATTCAAACTTTTAATTAACACTATATAAAATACTAAACTTTATTTATTATAATAAAACAAGTAGGAGCAACATATTAATGTTATTTAACACATTCGAGACGATTCAATTTTGTATAGAAATTGTTCGAGATACTCGTTTCTACGAATAATAAATTTCTACTAAATGTACTTAATGATCTTTTCTTTCTGTTCTTTCAATTTTTACTATCCTTCTTTTTGTATAACTAGATAAGTGAATAGAATATTGTGTTCATCTGTGCAATGACTAAAATTATTTATTTCGTTCTATAATCCGTAATATGCGTTATGTGCGAGTTAAAGACAAGAAGCATCCAGATTTTTCTATTAAATTCGTGTTTATTCCGCTTAAATGCGGTCAACATTGATGCTATTACAGATATTGCCTTTGAGAGAGTTGATTCTCTTTCTCTGAAAACAATTATTTATTCAATCGATAGTTAATATCTTTCTCGCTAATCTATTCGATTCATTTATTAAATATATCCACACTGTTTCTTCTTTTTTAGCTTATTGTGTATATTTGTGCTTTAAAAACATTGTCAAAATAAAATCAAAAGAGACATTATTCTCTACTGAACAAGAATTAGTCAGAATAATTAATAGTAAACACTTTTTTCTTTACTGAAAAGTTAGTGGATCAGAAATGCTATGCCTGTCTTCAAAGGTGCTGGCCTTATGATAACAACAAAAGCAGTAAAAATGACACATCTTATACACAATTGTTAACCTTTTATATCTTGGAACGATTCCAGAAGAGTTACTGGTAAAATCATCAGAGAAATCGAACATTGTTCTCTCAAATATGCCAATGGTATAGTCAGATTGATCATGCGAACTACCTTCCTTGCAAGGTAATTTCATAATGATAGTGATGATTGAGACGGAACAACTTTAAAAGGTCAATTTATTTTCTTTTTTATAAGATAAATATGTCTTCTATTCATTATGATTAGACTAAAATTCTAAAAGAATATTTATGAATAATATATTCATGGTATACATTATCTCTCTCTCTTTCTCTTCCTGTTCAATAGTTGTTTCAGGATCCGTTATGTATCTTACCATTTCTTATCTGTCAGTCAATCCATTCCAATCGATAACTTATGAAGTTCCTTACTAATATTGTTTTAAGAATTTTCAATTCTACGCTTTTTAGAAATCTTTGTAAAAATGAGTCAATTTTATTCATTCGAGGAAATTTATAAAACTTATAAAGTTTAACTGTGAGAAAATTGAAATATGTATAATATAAAATAGACTCAGTCAAATTAATAAAAGAATCTATAACGTATACTTATTTAAAAAAAACAAACGAAGGCGTCTGAATGTGAGGTCATATTAAGAGTAAAACCACTAAAGGAAAATATCCCCATAGAATGAAATAATTTTATTTTTTTCTATTCTGTCCTATATGTATATAATTATAATTTGTATACATAATACGTAAGAGTAATATAAGGTGTATCGTTGAGAGGTGTAAAAGAAGGAGAAGATCAATAATTTTTTTCTTGTACTTATTCACACTTCAATATGACTCATATTGACGACAATTTTATTAATAGATTTTACCCATAAATCGTAGTACTGTATGACGTATAAAATATAGCATTGATAGGGGACAATACACCCGCCAACACTGGGATAATACCAACGAAAAACTACCACCTAATCATTATATATATATATATATGGACACATTTTACAGAGAATAACAACAAATATATCGTGATAAATTCATACTAGAATTAAATAAATGCATTTTATTTTTCAATTAGCAGCGTTATTCATTATTGGTGGTATGTATAATAAAGAATTTTCTCTTTTTTATTCTATTTAGAATTATTTTTAGTTACAATTGGATCTGGAGTAACTCTGGATTTTCATAATGGTCTCAAATTTGCAATTCAATTAGTTTTGACAGAAAATGATATTCCATCTCGTCAGATAGCTACAATTCAAACAGGGTAAGAATTAGAAGAGAACTATGTTTTACATTTCTTATAATTGGTTTTTATTTCATAGAAAATCTTTTTCTTATAATCTTCAAAATGGATTTGCTGGAAATTTCCGACATGGTTGGGCTGGGAAAGATGTAACACTATTTGAAATATCAGTTCGAACAAAGGATGCTAATGTTTATTATGATTTAAGTGTTATTGATGGTTTTAATGTTCCAATGAAAGTTTATGCTCCAGATGGGTAAATACATTGAAAATACAAGAGATTTTTATTGAAAAAATTTAATCGTTTTTATTTATTTGTTTTAGAACAAAAATTCAAGCATTGAATGCACAAGCACCTGATGCTTATTTATTTCCATCAGATAATATTAAAAATCATGGATTACCAGGTGACGGAAAATTTGTTATTGTATTCGAATCATAAAATATTATTATTCTAACTTTTATCTTTTCTCTTTTTTTTCTATTTTATTCTGTTTATATTGTACGATGATCTATTTTTTTAATTGTAATTGTAAATTCAAATCATTAAATAAAATATCTAATATATCTAATAAAGATAATAGTTTATTTCAATAAACTATTATTCATAACAACCATTACAAGATAGAATTGAATGTTAATCCTATGGAAATTAGTATATAAGACGAATAAGTCATCCTATGAATAAAAAAGGTGATTTACATTTTTTAGTTTTCAGTAAAAATAAAAATTCTTATATTGAAGATTTCACAATTGTTTAAAAGCTTTGGTCATAGATAGGTCACAGTGAGAATAAAAAAAACCCTAAGAGTGTTCATATTCATGAGTCTTCTTTCCTCACATATGATCAAATTTATGCTGTTAAAATTTAGTTTTTATCATCTCTTGAAAATTCTTTTTCTGAAATACCTCAGTACTTTTGTTGAAAACATCAGACAAATATGATTATCAACACTAAAATATTCAAATAAATATCACTAACCAATTGGTCTTAACCACCTTCTTCTGTATATTAGTAACAGCAAATAACACGAGATTTATTTTGATCTATCAGAGAAAAAAGATAGATATCGAATCAATGAAAGTGATCACTTTTGTAATTATGTATCTCTGCTTGAAAATCAATTGTATTGAATGAGTTTACGAAATCTAGATGCAATCATCTGAGAGTATATAACTGAAGATATACCTTCATTATACAATTTCCAATCAGATATGGCAATATTTAATTAACCTAATACCAACCAATCACATATATGCCGAATAATACCTTTCATATCTCTTTGTTAAAATCCCAACCAAATAGATGGATTTTGTTTGTAATATTATTTCATATTTTTTATCGTTTTAGACTTTTCACTTTTATATATATTACAATGGATTTTGGATTGGATCCATCCAGATTATGGTCATAGGGACATATCAGAGATCTATTAGAGATATATCATAGACAGAGGCATCACGATTTTCATAATAATCCACCAATATAAATATCTCTCGAGGTGAATTTTGTTCCATTTCATAACTCATTTCCGTAGGGACAAACTCATGCATCACGAACATCCCAAAACCGCTAGCCATCTGAGACATATATTGGTCACACTAGTCTCAGAATACGGATTTAGTGCATTGTTGTGATTCTGTTTAGTCAACTTTCACTTAACAAAACTGGAATTTTATTCCAAACTAATATCATATTTTTTTATCGTTTTCATTTTCTTCTTTTGACAGGGACATTGATGAGACAATTGTGTCCATCAAATTTCAGCACAATCGAATGTAGTTGGGTGAGGGTTATCGTGTAAACAGACGGATATAATGACTGATTGTAGAGTCTATGAACTTTTTGAGTATAGACAAAACGTTCATTCTTTTACAGTTTTGAGAATAATATGAAATTTAAGTCAATAGAATATTTCTCTTACATAACTAACACTTGAATTTATTCTTGTTTTTATATTTAAATCTTTCTATAACCTTAATATGATAAAAAAACAAAGTAAATGTGATTATTATAATAAAAATGTATGTAATCTATGATGATGATTTTTGTTTAACAATTGAATCAATCCATTTAAGATAATCTTGATTTCCATTATTAATAGGTAATTCAATTAATTCCGGTACTTCATATGGATGATTTTGTTTTACGAAATCAATTAATTGAGGAACATATTCTCGTCGTGTTTTAATCATTAATATTATTTCTTTATCTTCATGTATTGTTGATTTCCATTCATATATTGATTCAACATTTGGAATTAAATTAACACAAGCAGCTAAATGTGATTCAACTAATTTTCGTGCTAATTTTCGTGCTGTTTCATCATCAGATACTGTTGTTATACATGCCGAATATTCCGATGAAATATTTGAACTCATTTGACGTTTTAATAATATCTGAGAATAAACATAATATATTAATAATGATATAAAGATAAATATAAATGATATATATATACTACTACTACTAGAAACCATTTAAATCTAAAATAAATTACTATTTTAACTCACCAAATTATATTTCGAATAATTAAACAAAATTTTTAACATACTGAAAATAAATTATATATAAATAAGAATTCTAATTAAAACCTATTCTTGTTCTCGACTTATCAACGACAAATTTAAACGTAAAATTAAATAAATCAAAAATTAGTATGAAGTTCCCTCGCGTCAGAACAAGACCATTCTTAAAGCCTTTCTTTTAATAATATATTCAAAATTTTAAAAGAATATTAGATAGAATTAAAAAAATCAAATTTTACATATAACACATATGTATTTATAATAGAATATATTCCATATAAAACAACTATCTTATAAACTGTTTAATTATTTTCGCTTTTTCAAATAATTCTCTTGATAATAGAGACCGTTTCATGGTAAATATTTTCAATAGATATATCAATCTAAAACTTTTCTCATAAGAATAACTCTTCGTATCGAAAATAAAATTGAACGATTTTTCATAATTTTTAATCATAGATATATATATATACAAATTTTCAACTATTGTTTAAATATATATATATCGAGGGAAATTTATCAATTCTAATAAAAACTATTGAATCCGTAAATAACTAAATAGAATATAAAAGAAAATTTTCCGTCCTGAATCAATTTTAATAAAAACAACACCAACAACAAACAAAAAAAATATGAGAAAAGAAGTTTAAAAAGTAAATGTTAAATCTCATATGTATATGTATATGTATACATTAATTATGAATGATGTAGAGCAACAAATGATTTTGCACCAAATGGTGATGCATAACGAATTTGTAAATGTTGAAAAATTTTTTCTCCAAATCCAAGATCACATAAATAAAGTCTTCCAACATTTTTTGATGACATAGCAACAAGTGGTAATAATGGTACTAATGAATATTTACATTCAATTGCTCCACCATCTAATGGAGGATCAACACCAATAACTGATGCTTGTAAACGAGAACAATATTGAACTACTTCACGATACCATGGTTTAGCAAATAATACTGAATCAGAATTATTAGCTGCATCTAAACCATTTAAGATTAAATCAACTGGAGATTGAGGAAGATCTTCGAAATTAAAAAAAACAAAAAGAATAAATAAATCTCGATGATTTTCATCATCTATATATTGAATTAAGATGACATATATATCATTTAATAGTGTTCGTTGAGATACATGGAAATTAGTTCTCATAGTTAAAACTCTTTTCTCAATAGAATTAAATCATATAAATGTAATCTTAGTTTGAGAGTAGATGATGAAAATTCTTCTTGATATAATATATATCATACCAGATACATTATGTGTTAAAATTCCTTGTGTTGTTTCAAATAATTTAAGTTCTTTATCAATAAAATCTTTTTTAATAGAATTTGAATTTGAATTTGAATTTGGTGGTAAATATAAATAAACAGTTATATTTCTTAATGATAAAATTCTTCCAGCTGAAATAGCATATGCTCCTTGAATTTCAGTTGAACAAGCTAATATAACAATAGTTGGATGTTGATGACGATTTTTAACTAATAATCTTTGTGTACCACCTAATAAATGTAAACACATATCACTTGTTGAACGTCCCATTGATTCAATACGTCTTTCTAATGTATAACCATAATATTCAGATGCATTAAAAATTTTATTACGTAATTCAATATTTATTGCTGGAACAACAAGACCTTCATCTAATTAATATAATAAAAAATAAAATAAAATATTTAATTAGTTTTTTTTTTAAATAATTAAACCTGTTAAATATTTTTTATTAGTTGGAATTGGTAATTGGATTTGTTCATAATCAATAGGGGAATTATTATGTTGAAGAATCATTTGATCACATCGATATTTATCTTGTGATTGAATTAATGAATTTGTTTTTAATGTTGAAATATTTGATATATCAAAATTAAAACGATTTATTGTTTCATCATTTATTTCATTATCATCTGACATTAATTTTGATGAACGATTCAAATTTAATTTATTATCTAATTAATATATATTACAAAAAACAAAATATTTTTTATATTTATCTTCAATATTCTGTATATATATGTACGAAAATAGTTTTACATACTAAAACTATCGATAGGATAAGATGAAAAACTTCATGATATAATATCATTTACCATTATATTATTTAACCGAAAAAAGATTGTTAGCACAGTCCCTTTGCGACTAAAATGTGGAACTCATATATCTTTAAACAATTGAGCCTCAGATAAACAGGGCTGTCGTGACTCGCGAGGGGCTAAAGATTGGAGCGGGGACAAAAAATTTTTTTAAAGTGTCTGGAAATTATCGAAATTTTGAAGAAAAAATTACAGATTTACTAAAAATTTTTCGAGATTTTTTGGAAATTTTCTAAAAAGTGTTGAGCAAAAAAAATAAAATTTCTCAAGATTAGGGGAGGTATCCCCCGTCCTCCCCGGTCGCGACAGCCCTGCAGATAAATAAACATAGCAACCAATTTCTGTATCGTGCCTGCTTCTAATGGAGAGAAATGTCTGTAATGGGGGGAGGGGGAAGGGCAGAGCCGCAAAACTTCGACTTAAAACTTCCACTCACATTTTTCATATGTGAGTTCCACAAAAAGGATAATTTTTCGTGATAAAACTTAACGATTCATCATCAAAAGTACTGCAGTTTTGACGACATGAATTTTTATATTCGTACAGTTTCTTCTCCTGTATCTTATGGTACACTTTCTTTCTTTACTAAAATACGAAATGTAAATCGTTAACGTATTTCCTGTTTTTTCCATCTATTCGACGGTTACATTTAGATTTGATCATTTTTAAACTAAATCTTAAAGTATTATACAGTAATAAAACATAAATGTTAAAATTCTTAAAATAAATAACATCATCGAAAAATCAAGAAATATTCCTCATTTTAAAAACATTATAATTAGTATTGTAACTACCTGAGGTTTCGTCCTCTTTCAGCAAAATAAAAACTTCTATATCGAGGTCAAAAAAACATCGAAAAGGTTTTCTCAACCTTGATAGGAATAAGGTAGCCTCGTGATTCCTCTCTTAAGGTCGATAGATACTATTCGATGTTTTTTTGACCTTGTAATAATAATTTGTGTGTGTGTGTGTCTGATGATGTTATTTGTTTTAAGAAGCAAAAATTGTTGTTAAAAAAAAAAAGAGAGGTCTAACCATGATTAGCAATAGGTGCTGGTTTTAATTGTGTTTGTGATTGTTCTTGAGAATATTTTTTTTGAATTGTTTTTTGAATTTGAAATGCTGAACCTGGTTGTGATATAATATTTAAATCAATAATATCTTTTGATTTAATTATTATTGTTGATTGATCAATTAATATTCCATTATGAAAAACATTTTTTAATGTTAATGTTTGATTTAATTGATCAATAGATTTAATTTGTCCTTGATAAGTACCAATTATTATTCCACAATCAATTGATACAGTCCAATCAAGAAAATTTTCAAAACTCATTTTTAGTTTTTTTTTACTTTATTTCATTTAAATTTCTTATCTAAATTTATTCAAAAAAAATAAAATAAATTCTTTAATTCAATGGAATTTATTTAATTAACCACTGATCTCAAATTCTTAGATATAATAACTACTGTTCGATAGTTTGTTTGTTTTTTTTTTCACAACATTATATATAGATTATCTCTCTCTCTCTCTCACTCGCGAATAGTAGAAAAAAATAATGTACAGAAAATATTTACAAAAAAAAAACGAAAACGAAAACATATTAATGTTTAACTAATTGAACATGTTTTATTTGATGATAATGATTGTTTGCCTTTTTTTGTATTAATAGAATTATTATTATTATTAACCAATTGAGGAGAATTATTTATATCAGATGAATTTTCGATCATATCGATATTATCCATTGTTTTTAGACTTTTTTCAAATATTTCTTTAACAGCCTTTTAGAAGAAAGTTTTTTTTTTTAAAATAAATAAATAAATAAATATTAAATTAAAAAAACAAAAAAATATTCTTATTATTATTTTACTTTAAAATCCAATGCAGATGTTTCAACAAACTGAACTTTCCATTGATTAGCTAATATTCGACCTTCTTCATTTGAAACAACTCTAAAATTATTTTATTTTTCATCAATTTTCTATTAATAGAAATAAAGTTAATTCTGACTAAACATTTTCTAATTAAACTATATATAACATTACTCCGGAAACATCCGCGAACAAGAAATCCGATTGATTTAAGACTCAAATATATTCATATTTCATCTGAATAATATATAAATAGAAAGAAAATTGTTACCGTTCATCATTTCGATCGATTTTATTTCCAACTAAAACAATTGGAATTCTAAAAAGATTTATTTATATTAAAGAAACGAAAGAAATTTGTTTCTTTTAACCTTGTATTAGCACTATTTGAAATAATTTTATCTCGAATTTTTGAAACCATTTTAAAACTAAACAAGAAAACAAAAATAAAAATAATATTTAAGAAAAATGAGTAAAAAACCTCTGTAGATCATCAATAGCATAAACAAGAATATAAGCATCACTATTTTCAAAATCAATATAATTTAATGTATATTGATCTGATCCAGCATAATCAATTATTGTTAAATCATATTCTTGTTCATTAATTATACATTGATGTTGAAGATCTAAATAATATTTAATTTGCTTATTTGTTTCTTAATTTGAAATATATTTAACAAACTTGTTTTTATATTTGGATCATAATCCGTATAAAATTGTTTATAAACAAAATGATGAGCAAGAGAAGATTTTCCAACACCAGGAAAACCTAATAATGCTATTTGTCTATGACGACGCATTTGATCAAATTTTTAATTTTATCTAAAATAATTTTTTATTTTATATCTTATTTATCATAACAACAAAAATAAAAACTAATGTTATAATTCATCACGAAATGAATAACGTTGTCGATTTGGTGTTAAATGAATAAAAACAGATTGTGGTGGAGATATTAATTTATTATCTCGATTTTCTTCCTAAAAAAATGAACAAAATATATATTATTGTTGATCTAAAATGCGTTCCGAATAAGATAGTTCAATTCCTATACTATGTGGGTACCCTCAAACGATATACTAGGATCATGGATTTATTCTCTTGATTATTAATTACATGATTTATTTTTTGTGTTGTTGAATTATGAAAATCTTGGTGAAGTTTTCCTGAATGAAAATCTTTTACAAATTTTAATAAGTTTTTCTTAACCCTAAAAAAAAGAAAAAGAAAATTTTTTTTAAAAAAAAAAAACTAAGCATCAATTTACGATATTTGTTTAAAATCTGGAAAAGTAAACATATGTTGAAAATTATCAATAACTAATAATGGTAAATCAGATATTGTTTTTCCTAAATGTTTTAATGGATAATTAAATTTGAAACCATCAGCATGTAAACAATTTATATTTGCTATAAAGAAAAAAATAAAATTAAATTTCGAAAACGATTAAATTTACATCGTTCATGTATAAGTTGTTTATTAATTTCATGTTGAAATAATTGAATTGATTTATAATCATTAATATGATGAAATAAAATAAGAAATGGTAAACCTTCATCAGTTAATTGTTCAGCATTTAAAAATGTTATTTCACGAACTAATGGAATACATTTTTCATTTATCCAAGCATATAATGATTGATGATTAGATATTAAACCATTATAATATTCTTTAGTTTCATTTGAACGATAATAAATAATATCATCATCAATTTTAAAATCATCTCTATTTAAAAATAAAAATATTTATTTATTTTAAAATAAAATCAAATCTAATAAATAACTTATTAATTGATGCAGCAAACTGACAATCATCTTTTAAAAGATTAGCTATTTTAGAAAATATATTATAATTTGAAGAATTAACATTTTGAAAATGTCCAATAATTAAATATTTAATTGAATCGAATTGTTTTAAATCATTTATATTTGTTAAATTTATTATTGATGATTCAATTTGTTCTTTAACATATTTAAATAATGAATTTATTTCTCTTTTAAATAAACATAAAATAGTTTATTTTTCTTAAATAAAAACTTGTTTTACCTTGCCCCACGATATTCTCGTTTTGTAAGAATTCCATGTCGAAATAATTTCAATGTTGGATATTTGTTAATATGATATTTTATTGAAATTGATGCTAAAAATTTCAATTTAACCTTTTTTTTTTCTGTTTTTTTTTCAATTTATTTTCATTTACATTGATTATCACAATCAACTTTACCAATAACGATAAGATTCTTTTGCTAAATTATTTAAATAATAATAAATCATCGGGTTTTTTTTTCTAATTTTTAAACATACAGAATATTGTTTAGTTATTTTGTCAGCTAATTGATCATAAATTGGATTTATTATTTGACTAAATTTACACCAATTTACATAAAAATTAATAAAAACAATTTCATTTGAAGCTAAATTAAAATAAAACAACATTTTTATATTATTAATTTAAATAAAAATCTTTCTACAAAGTATTGAATCAATATTTTCACTTGTTATTTCTATTGCATTAGTCCAAACGTAAGATATATTATAACATAAAATCTATTATAGAAATATTAGATTTTATAAAAAAAATAGAAAAAAATCTAAAAAACTTACAAATATAATTAATGAATTAAGATTCATAATTAAAATAAACAAATATTTTAAAATAGAGAAGACGAAGACGAGACGATATTCAATGAAACAACGTAAGATCACATGCAATGTTTAGTTTATATTAAATAATTTATTCAAAAATAAAATTCAATATTTTAACATTTTATTTTTAAAATAAATATTTCATTAGTTTTTAATTAATAAAAACTAAAATATTTTCAAAGTGCATTAATGTTTTACATATCAATTTAGAGGATATTATTATTCAAATAATGAAAGAAGAAAAGAGAATAGATTATAATATACATATTCTCTTTTTTTTTTTTGTTTCATAAACACACATGTTCAAATTCTAATGAATACAGAAAAGTAATTATTCCATTTTTAATTTAATAAAAAAACAAACAAATAATGATTTTATTTCATATAGTATAATTCATTCAATGCAAACCGATAGTGAATGTGAATCTGATGTATCATCTATTGCTGATTCATCAATAACAACAAATCAAAATCAATTAATTCTTAATAGAGAACATTATATTAAACGTATTGATTCATTAACACAAGAAAATCGTGTTTTAAAAGTTGAACTTGAAACATATAAATTACGTTTAAAAGCATCACAACAAGAAATAAAACAATTAAAACAGTTTAGTTTTATTTCTTATTATTAAATATTTATTTTCTTTCTCTCTCTTTTCTTTTTTTTCTCTAAGTGCAAGTGTTCATATGCAAGCTAAAGCTGAACAAGAAGAAGAATTTATTTCAAATACACTTTTAAAAAAAATTCAAGAATTAAAAAAAGAAAAAGAAACATTAGCAAATAATTATGAACGTGAAGAAGAATTTTTAACTAATGATTTATCAAGAAAATTACAACAATTAAGAGAAGAAAAACAAACATTAGAACAATCATTAGAACAAGAACAAGCTTCACAAATTAATAAATTATTAAAAAGAATTAAACGTTTAGAAGCTGAAACTATGAATAAACAAAATACTCTTGTAATATATTCAATCGATTTTATATATATATATATATATATCGACTTATTTTTATTTTAAAAGGATCAATTAAAAAGAGAAAAAATTGAATTAGAAAATACTCTTGAAAAAGAACAAGAATCATTAGTTAATCGATTATGGAAAAGAATGGAAAAATTAGAAACAGATAAAAGATTACTTCAACAAAAACTTGAACAACCTGATCAAATTATTCAATCAAATAATATTGTAATTATTAAATACTTTTTTTTATTTATTTATTTATTTAGTCATTTTCATCTGAAAATCGATCGAAACAACATTTTGTTCATAAACAGTAGTTAAGTCATTATCAATTTCTCTAGCAGTTAATTAGAATAAACAATGAATCAGTTTTCTCGACTGAACGAGAGAATCATATGACAAAAAAAATTGTTTGTTTGTTTGATTATCACAGGTCAAAAAAACATCAGGATCAAAAAAACATTCGAGTAGTTGCTATTTACGTTATCATAATCTTCAACTTCTATTATATGGAGATGCACATAGGTTATCATAAACTACTATATATAGGTATCCTTCGGTCCTCAAGTACTACTATAGATAGATCAGTTCTTCTCACATTGGAACATGCAAACAAAATACTTCTGCCTTCTACAATCAAGGGTTAAGCCAGTTAAAATGACGAATGTTAGTTAGCTTTTCGATTGATTAGAATAGTATAATGTTAATCGATTACAATCGATGTCGAAATAGCAATGAACCGACAGCGTTAGATCGAATGAAATAAATAGTGAACAAGAAATTTTAGTCTATTCAAATATTTGTCGAGTTAAGTCGGATTTTTTTGACTTGTTTCGATCTCTATTTTTATTTTTGAAATACGTAGATAGAACGAGAAAACATTCTTTTACAAAATGTATGATCAAATGATGTTTTGAGGGTGAAGATAATGGAATGACAGGAAAATCTTTTACCGAGACGAGAATTAATATAATAATACATAAGAATTGAATAAGATGATAAATAAAAATGTTTGAAAACTTTTAAAAGGATTGTCATCCATCATCATCATCATCAATGCAATCAAATGATGAAACATCATCTCGTATAGAATTAAATCGTTCAAATTCATTGTTATCATCAAATATAAATAATAATCGTTTATCATTACCAAATGTTGATAATATTCAACAATTAAAACGTGAAGTTGAAAAACTTAAAAGAGAATTAAATCATACACAAGAATCTCATCGACAAAAAATGGATCAACTTGTACGTGAAGAACAAGATATACGAAATGAAAATTTACGTTTACAAAGAAGATTACAACTTGAAGTTTGTTTTTATAACGAAATTTTATTCTTATTTTATTTTTGAAAAAAAAAAAGGTTGATCGTCGTGAACAACTTTGTCGTCAATTAAGTGAAAGTGAATCATCACTTGAAATGGATGAAGAACGTGCATTAAATGAACGTATGAAAGCATTTCCTAAACAACAACGAACAAGTTCATCTCAACAAAATTTAACACGTTCAAGAACTGTTTCAAGTCCATCATCAAATAATAATTTAAATAATGAAAATCCATCATCAACATCAAATGATTTTCAAAGACCAAGAAATCCATCAACTAGTTTAGATAATAATAATCAAATGGAATAAAACAACAAAAAACAATTTTTCATTTATATTAACAAAAAACGAAACATTTCTTCTTCTTCTTCTTCTTCTTTTTTTTTTATTGTATATATTTATTAATGCAACTATT
>JAJEKB010019743.1:159915-196682 GCA_022393335.1 Macrotrachela quadricornifera
ATGTATCATTATTCTTTCATATTATTCGTGATTTGGTCATGAAAAAAAAAGAAAACCTAAAGGTATCCATTACTGTACATGTAAGACAAGTCACATTTTCTTAATGAATGGTATAATTTGTGAATCTTACTTTGAATAATTTATTGTAAAAAACAAATACTTCAAAGATGGGTGACAAACTAACAAAACATAGTGTTGATAATATTCATCCAGAAAATGTCCAAACTTATCCAAATATTGTTCGTGCATATGCAAAATGGGATCATCATGTTGGTCTTACTAGTCATGATATACCACATTGCTGTAGTCAAGAAATAAAAAATTTAAATAAATCTAATCAATTAGCACAAAATAGTTTTGATAAAAAAAAACAAAATTTATTAAATATTAAAAAGCAATCAAATTGTTCATCAATAAAAGAACATCATAGTAATGAAAATATTCATCGTGAAAAATTAAAACTGAAAAGAAGTCATTCATTTGATAATCAATCAAATTTAAAAAATTTAATTACAGCTGAACAATTAATAAGAAGTCAGTCAGAACGACATAAATCATTACTAAATAAAAATAAAAGTACAAGTCAATTTAATTTATCAAATAATGTAATTAAACAAATTCCATTAGATCTTCAACTCGTTTTAATTAATCAACATGATTTACAGGTATTGTTAAGCAATTTTATTTTCTATTTTATCGAAAATGTTTATCATGAATTTATTCTCCTCTTAGATGAAAGATTCCTTACCTTTTCGATCTTCGCTTGAACGAGGAAGGAATACTCTTAGGTAATTCTATCACAAGAACTTTCAAAATTTAATATACCAGTCATAAATTATCCATATATAAGAAAATCATTGTGTATAATCCTTCTATGATCTATATGCCAGATTTTACGAAATTTTCTGAAATATTCTACATTGGATTTTATTCTGCTTTTTCGTAGTTGATTGTTTTGATATATATTGAGAAAGAAATTATTATTCCATTGTTCTGCGTCATCCCTCCTGAAGAATTATATATTTTATTAATTCATTTCTCATTGGAGATGTTCCTTGCGATTGAGAATTGTCACTGCCATGCTGCGATGATATTTCAAAATATCTTTCGATTTTCAAGGCTGTGACTGGTTTATTAAACTAGAGCTACTGCTACTAATCGATCAGATTCGTTAAGTCTTACAGTGAGACATACATCAACATGATTATGTGTAAATTCATGCATTTTTAAAAGCGCTTTTTTAGAAAAGTTGCCGGTGTCATGGATATCTCGGTTTCTCATTGAATTTACTATTAAACTAAATCTGAATAAATGAGTTTAAAAGTATTTTTAATTGTCATTATTTTTTGCTATTAAAACAAACTATAGGCTTATCGTCTGCTGGGCCGTCCGCGGCTATTTTCACTAGTATTCGACATGCATTTAGATTCTTTCCTCTTCTTCTTTTCTCAGACGGCAATATCTACACCCTTTTTCGTCCAATATACTGACTAAAGATGTAGTGAGCATGAATGAATCATTTGAGACAACATTAGCCGTTAGTGATTTGTTCAGGGTCATTCCATAGATGATGTTACTCAGGTTTGAACACAGTACCTTGTGTGTACGTGCCGAGCAATATAATCACTCAACCATGTCGTTTAAAAACACCAAGCATAAACAACTAAAATAAAAGAAATTTTTCCTCTATTGAATATGATTGATAAAATCATCTAAAAGAAAAAAAGAAATTTAAATTAATATAAAATTATGTTTAAAATTAGCACCATTGAGGCTTAAAAACATCTCATTTGTATTATTCGATTCTATAATAGCTGATACATCGTTCTCTATACTTTAAAACATTTGAAAAATGATTATTAAGAAAATGACTAAAAAATCCAAGTGAATTTTGTCATATGAATAGTTTGAAGCATCATATTAGTGCACTTTACTTAGAAAATAAGAAAAAATGCCAAGCACATTCTAATGATAGTTCAATCCATATTTCTGCGCCCGATAAATGGTCCATATACGAACCGTACCGTTCGATTTGGGAGGAGGCTGTTCGTCATAAGAAGTTTATCATACAAAAGACTTTGAACTATAAATGGACATGATGAGCCAAGTCTTTCCACAATCCGGACCCAGTCAAAATTTTATTAATTTTCCTCTAGAAAATATGGTAGTAAATGCAAAACTAGTATCAAAATCACTCTAAGAGTTAATCCTGAATAATAATATATTTATATAAAATTATTTTTTTACTAAATAGAATATATCCGAAGTTGGTAAAGGTAATTTTGGTACTGTCTATCGTGCATTATACAAAAATACACGTGATGTTGCATTAAAAACATTAAAACCTCGTCGATTAAATATTCCAAATACTATTAAATTATCAATTGAAGAATATGATAATAATATGTATGAATTACTTCATGAAGCTCATATAATGACATGTCTACAACATAAAAATCTTTTACGTATAATTGGTGTTACTTTTATTGGAAAAGAAAATCAATTATGTTTAGTTACAGATTTTATGAAAAATGGTTCATTATTAGATTATTTAAGAAAATATCGAAATACGTTTATTAAATCAAATCCAAAAGATGTAACAAATAGATTAAATTCATTTTCAAAACAAATATTTCAAGCTATGTTATATCTAGAAGAACGAGGTATTATTCATAGAGATTTAGCAGCTAGAAATTGTTTAATTGGTGAAAAAAATACACTTAAAGTTGCAGATTTCGGTTTAACAAAGTAAAATATTATGGGTAAATCCGTGGGAAGACGATCACTTTTTGGAAGAAGTTTCTTTTTCCACTTTTTTTAACTTAACAAGTGTATCGTGATCAGAAAACATACGAACTCGATTGAAATTTTCATGGACCTTTACGGCATTCTTAAGGAACAACTGTATGTAAAAGATGGAGGCGCATAAGGCTACAAATTGGCCCATCGGTATTCTCCGTTCTACACCCTATTGAATTTTATATCAATAGAAAGAGCGTATTGAGATGAGTATTTCGATACTAAATTTATGGTGTTTTGGTCGATTTTTGAAAGTGTACAATTATTACCAAAACTGCTCATTTTTGCACTTTTTTCATTGATTGTGAGGGGTATTTTATCAGAAAACGTAGTTCTTGTATTCAAACAAATATCAGATTTGAAATCAGCATTGAAAACTGAGTCGACCTACATATAATTCAAATATTTTAAAGACTTTTCATTTTTTTCGAAAAATTTGTCCTACCCTCCTCCAGGGATACCTTCATAACATCTTCACGAATCATCTCTTTTGAAGAGACTATATACACAGTATATTTGTACGTATCTTTCTTTTATTAACATCATAAAGGTTGAAGCACTTTGCTCCACTAGTCAAATTGCTGCTAATGAGATATATTATATTCGGGGTGTTATGAAGGTATCCCCGGAGGAAGGGGGGTGAGGGCGAATTTCTCGGAAAAAATGTAAAGTCTCTAGAAGATTTGATTTATATGTAGTTCGACTCAGTTTTAACGCTGATTTCAAATCTGATATTTGTTTGAATACAAGAATTACGTTTTCTGATAAAATACCCCTCACAATCAATGAAAAAAGTGCAAAAATGACCAAAAATGAGCAGTTTTGGTAATAATTGTACACTTTCAAAAATCGACCGAAACACCATAAGATTAGTATCAAAATGCTCATCTCAAAATGCTCTTTCTATTGATATAAAAAATTCAATAGGATGTGGAAGGGTGAATACCAATGAGCCAATTTTTGGCTTTATGAGCCTCCATCTTTTACATATAGTTGTTCCTAAAGAATGACGTAAAGGTCTATAAAAATTTCAATTGAGTCTGTATTTTTTTTTCCTAAAACGTGTTTTCTGATCACTATACACTTGTTAAGCTGAAAAAAAAGTGAAAAAAAGAAACTTCTTCGAAAAAGCGGTCGACTTCCCATGAATTTATCTCTATATTATTTGAATTATATTATAATTTATTATTTTTATTTAGATTAACTGATCAAGGTTTATATAAAGGTAACGATCGTACAATATGTGCTATACGTTGGACATCACCTGAAGGAATATTTTCTTCGAAATATACATCTCGTTCAGATGTATGGAGTTATGTACGTATATTTTATTTTATTTTGAATTATTTGTTTTTTTGTTTATTTAATATAGGGTATAACACTTTGGGAAATCTATTCATTAGGTGAACGACCTTTTGGAGATTTGACTAATTTTGCTATAAAAAATATTTTAAAAAATTCAACAGAAAATCTTAGTCGATATCTTCCACAATCAAATCAATTTGCTTCTGATATATTATATTCACATATTATTCTTCCTTGTTTAACTTATAATGTTGCTTTAAGACCACGTTTTTGTGATTTAAATGAACGTATTTATAATATATTTAATGATAATATTCAATAAATATATTTTTTTATTTTTGCAATATCGAATTGAAGAAGAGAAATATAAATGTACGAATTATGAATAAAAAAAAAAGACTAAATAGATATATTAAGGTGAGTAGATTTAAGAACGAATAACATCAGTATTTTATCCAGATAAGTGGTCCAAGGGACAACACTCCATCAACAATCGAATGTCACTCTCTCGAGAGTGATAATCATTCCATTTAGAATCATGCCAATTTAGAGTAGAAACCAAACAGATATTCTCCGTCTGGTCAACTTCAAAATTTGTTCGATCGTTTTATTAATTTCGATCAAAAGTGACTAATAAAAAATACAATATATCCATTTCAATATCATAATATGGGGAAAAAAATCCTATTTTGATCGAACTAGTTCCAACTCTCATGTGATTTTCTCTCCCAAAATTTCGAATAACTTCTCCAAAGATTAAAATCTAGATAAAACACTGTATATCATTTCCGTTAATACTTGTCTAATGTTGAATATGACATTTAATCCAAGTCTTTTTAGTATATCTATGAAAGAAAGTATATTAAATAACAGATATGTCAATCGTCAATGGTTAAAACAAGTTAACTCGTAAAAAATACTCATAATCCTGATATGTTATTCTCAAAATAGAAAAATCATCTTCTCTTATGAAAATGACACTTCAAAATTCAAGGTTGAAATATTCTATTTTTTAGACAAAACTTCATTGATTAGCTTAGAACAAATAAATATGAAATTAATATATACTTTTTTTACATATAAATTGTGCAATACTATTAACATCATTGATGAATATTCAATTATAAAATGATTCATTACACTCGTTTTTTGATAGAAACAAATGAAGAATATTGAATTCTTCTTTCATCAGACAAGATTTTGTTTACAAGAATGTCTACATCTGCGTTTTTCAGATAAAAATCTTAACTAATAATTAAGAAAATGAATTATATGTAGAAACGAGAGGTTAAATCATCGACTAGTATAAATTCTCATTGTTAAACTCATTCGAATCTCTGAATCTCAGTGAAATATATTCACAATTCAGAAGAATCAACTATAATTCAGGTTGAACTAGTTCAACATTATTCAAAACATCCTAAAAGACTCATATCAATAGTAAGTGAAAACAATTGTAGTTATGTCAAGCGAGATTATATTTCCTCTTCTATCGATACAAGTGGCAACGATCATCTCCATTATTAAAATAATAAAACCAAGTAACATTCACCTCTTTATCATAAAAAATCATGTTTTGGATTTATTAATAAATAATTAATTAATACTAATCATAGATTTGAACTTATCATATCTATTACGATCTGGGTGAAATAAATTCTTTTATATTAACATTATTTTTTGATCAATGAATGCAATGTAGAAAACCAATCAATCAATTAGATATTTAATTGTCTTTCTTGAAAAATATTTTCTTTCATATAATTAAAAAATCTTATTTTGTACAAATATTCTTGTTTCTGTCAATTTTACTTTGGGGACATTTTTTCTTAATTGGACGAGAGTAATTTGGACTCAGACATCGACATTGATTGGGTCTAAAAAAGGAAATCTTAATTAGTCATATATATATATATATATATGGAAAAAAAAATATAATTGAAAATTATGAGTGACATATCTCAACGCTGTTTAGTATCTTTATCATTATGTTGACACATAAATATCTTCATAGATAAATTATCATGATACATATAATGTTTATTGTTCGATGAATAATAGATCAAAGATCATCTATAAAATTAAAGATTATTTTATTTTATTTTTATTGTTTTTGATAAATTGTATATATAATAAATACGTATTAAATAAATATTCTATTTATAAGGATATATTATCCTTTTTTTTTTTTCTTTGATAAAGATAGAAGAAAACTGTAGTATGATATATTTTCCATAATAACCTTCATCGAATGACACATCAGTGCATATATTCTAGAATAAATCATACTGGGGAAAAATCTTCTTATACTATATATTCTGTTCTTTTTTTTTTTACCAAGAAAATAATATCAACAGACGGATATTCTTTCTTTTTATTATATGTTAGTAGTCGATTCGTAAGAATATTTCATAAGAATTATCTTACCCAAATAGGCAAAATATGTCGTATGTAGTTATATTTTTACTTATTATTAGTGGATATATAATAGGAGCACCAATATATGAAGAATCTCTTAAATTTCGTATAGTTGAATGTGTTCCAGGTGAAAATGATACATTATCAACACATATTATTGAAGTAACGAATGTTAATGATACATGTATTAGAGTTAATCAATCATCATCAACAGGTAATGAAGTTTATTTATATATAGCTCCATCATCGGAATCAGGTGTTCAAATACGAATAACAACTGAAAATTGTTCAACACCACTTCCTGATCTTCATTTAAGTTTATGTAATGATTATAATGAAACAGAATATAATTATACACAATATTTAGTTACTTCGGGATATAATAATGAAACTTTTGATGATTTAATAGAAAATAATTCAACAGCTGAAGCGAATCTTTATACTGGTCCAACTGTTTATGAAACATTACATCATATTGATGATGATACAAATCTTATTACTAATTCACCTTTAAATAAGAAAAATGATGATTCATCTGAAGAGGATAATAATATAACCAAATCACTTTCAAATAATGTTGAAACAATAACAAAACAAAATGATAAATCAACTGAAGAAGATGATAATTAATAATATTTATTTATATTAATATATATCCCTTTTTTAATATTCCTTTGCTTTAATAGTTAACCCCATTTGCAATTAAATTGCATTTATACCAGCATGATTTTTAATTTATTTTAATATATTATAATGTGTGGTTAAAATAAATAAAATAACACGTTGTTTATGTTAATAATTTCTTTAATTATAGAAAATTTTTTATTTTATATATTTTAGGATTATTAGTTCTATAACATTTATTAAATTTTTATCTAACAATATTTAGAAGAATTTATTATTAATCAGATAATATTTCCTTCTCAACAAAATTTTTGCGTTTTCTTTTTAAAATCTTCTAGAATATTCGAGAAAGTTATTTTCTATATAAGTGCTTTTAGAATTTTTGTGTACTCAAAAAGTTCATAGACACTAGAATCGATCTGTGTGTCCGTCCGTCCGTCCGTTTACACGATAACTCTTCTCAATTACATGCAATTGAGCTGAAATTTTTTGCACAGAATTGTCTCATCAATATCTCGGTCGAGAGAACAAGATGAGAAGGATCCGGCAAGAAATGGCTGAGTTTGAGAAACAATTGTCATTATTCACCAGACCATCCTTGAGGGGGATACAGGGATTTTTTCAAAAAAAAAATTTTTCTCACAATTATTCACAACATATATGAATCAACTCAGTTTTTAACAATGATAAAAAATATGATATTAGTTTTGAATGAAATCGTAGCTTTTTAAATGAAAATTGTCTAAATAAGGTTCCAAAATGCACAAAATCTGTATCCTGAGACCAGTGTGTCTACCCTGGTGAACCAATCCGAGAGTCAGATCCGATCGAATCTTGTAGAATTTTGTCGGATCCTATACGTAAATCATCGGAACCCGTCGGATTACGCATCCGATTGAATCCGACTAACTGAAACCGACAAAATTCTATATTAGGAAACCCATCGGATTCGAACAACTTAATCCGATAAAATCCGACACTACAATAGTATAATGATGATTGCTCAAAACTAGACGACATAACAAAAAATACAAAAACCACTTTTATAACTATCCCTATTCGCTCATGACTATTTGACCTTCTATTACAAGTAAATAGTGTATTATTCAGGAAGACACCAGGTTGAAAAAGAAGGTAACCTAGTTACTCGTGTCAGTATGATTCCATACACCTGAAAAATCACCAGAAATACATTATATGTCATGCAGTTCATAATAGTATCCTCAACGAACCATTCCGCTTCACCACACATTCTTTATGATTATTTTCCTATGTTAGTACATCCGATGAAGCTTTCTCTATCGTCCGGCTAGCTCTCGGCAGTTTTATACATACATCGACATACAAAACCGATTACAGCCACACTTCTTCCATCATACCGACAAATATGTTCTGTTATCTAATTCTTTTTCCAAAACTACATAAATATTTCGTATGATAGGAGCCATCAATCACAGCTCTTATTAATAAATGAATTAAATCTTATTCAAAACGAACTCTTTTACGAATGCATACTAATGAAATCCAAACTGTTTATCTGAAAAATTCACCTACGCTACGAGAACTCTATGTGATAGCCATATTGATTTTCATTTACAATTTTTACTCTCATGCATTATTTTAACCCTTTCGTTACCATAGTATCAAAAACGCTACACTTATTTTTAATTATTTTTTTATAGCATAATTCATAGAAATAAGTGTACAATCTCTTGAAAGAAAATGAAAAAGAGGTGTTCTAGGTAGGTTTCGTAGTACTCGAAAACAGAATTATGATGCGCTGATATCTAACTCTCGAATCACCTCTTATCCATTTTACATTATATGTTAGATTTCTCTGATGATATTTCTTTTTCTTTCTTTCTGCTCGCGGTTGCAAGCCAACACGCATATGCGCATATAAATACGTATACGTATTTATATATTTTCTTTCATTTTATTCCATGTGGTTGACCTGATTAAGTTTCTATTCTCTTATTGAACGCAAACTAGACACAAATCTTTATATTTGCCCTTTATTGGAACGTAATTCTAATACGTGACAAGAAGGGGATGGATTCTCATCAAAAAAGTAATACAAGTGACTCGAATTTTGATGATGAAAGCGATCTTGAAATAGATGAAGAACTTACTAATGGAAATGGAAATCAAGAAGAAGATACCATTGAAACTAAAGATGAAGAAGAATTTAAGTGGAATTGGGATGGAAACTATAGTCCAGATACAAGTTTTACTTCAAAAGAAGTCAAAGGATACACCACTATAACTCTTATCAATGACATTAGACCAATTTATATCTACAACAAGTTCTTTACACAAGATGTTTTTGATCTGATAGTAAAACAAACAAACATTTATGGAAAACAAAAATTTTTAGAACGGGAACCTGTAGGTAATTGGGAAAAGGTGGACGAAAAAATTATTCGTTCTTTTCTTGGTATATTAATAACTATGGGTTTACATCGTTTTACTTCAAATAACTGATTATTGGAGTAGAAATAAAATATTTCACACAGAAGTTATTGCTAATGTTATGCCGAGAAAAGAGTTTCAACGAATATTTACTGCATTACATTTAGCAGATAACACAAAACAAAATCAATTTGTCAAAAGCTCGAAAAAGTTCAAACTATTTAAAGTTTTTTATTCTATTAGTTTACTCAAAAGGAACTTTCAAGCGAACTTCATTTTGGGAACCAACATTTCCATCGATGAAAGTATGATCAAATTTAAAGGTAAAAGTTCTTTCAAACAATATTTACCTTTAAAGCCGATCAAGAGAGAATACAAAGTGTGGTGCTCGGCAGATTCTTTGACAAGATATCTTTATAATTTCCATATTTATACTGTTAAACAAGAAGTTAGTTTTTTTTTTTTTGTTTGTATAAAGCTGATGTTTATTTGTATGGCCAATTCACCCCTTAGGTGTTGACAGCCAGACTAGAAATGTATGCAACTATAAAAAATAGTTAGTCAAACGTATAACGAAAAATAGAAGAATAGGAAAGAAACCGCTATTATACTTTGCACGTTATTGTATACGTATAACGAGATAGATAGCTATTAAATGGAATGCTTTGGAATAATCCCTCGAGAATAAAGAAATAAAAGAGAAAGAAAAAGAAAAGAGAAAAGAGAAGGCAAATAGTCAGCAGTACGCAGAGAATTTAAATTTTCTAATTTTCTTGACTTCTTCTCTCTTCTTATCATGTGGACCATACAAAGTCGCATAATTTATCGACAAAGATTGTGCTGTTGTTTTGTGTAGGTGAATTAGTTCGTTTGTTTGGTCTCCCCACAGGAAGCCTGCTGATGCATGGTCTATCGTTGTAATGACATTGAATAGTGTTTATTACATTTTTATATAATAGAAAACCATCTAAGATTTCTTGCTCATAATTTTGAATGTTTTTCATTCTTTTTTGTAGACATTTCTGATATTTTCCTTTCAAAGTTGAAAGTTTCAATACTTCATGAAGATCATTGGTTGACATTCGGTATGTGCACTAGATTAATCTAAGACATTTCCTATAGAAGGAATTTATTCGATTTTGACCGGTGGTCGATAGTAGACAAAAGATTGTCGCCAAATTGTAAAGATGAGGCCACGTATACGTTTGAAAAAGTTTTATTTTTAATTTAAAAAAGGTTGGAAAAACGCGATGTATATATTTGAGGATTGTATAGGATCTTCTTAATTTGAGCAGCTGAGCATCTATCATTATCCGGAATGACAATTTTGAATCCAAATGAAAACCTAAATATTTGAAGGATTTTTGTTGAAGCAGTCGATGTCCTTGATACATAATCTAAATTTTTGGGGATTGAACTGATTTGTGATATATAACAAATTCCGTTTTGTTCTTACTTATTGGTTGGTGGTTCATTGCAGCATATTCTTCAAGTTTCATCATATCTCCATTTATTCTTATCTGAATTTCTTGTATTTGATTTGCGTATTTCAGATAAATTGATGGTGAATAGAAAATGGCTAGATCATCGACATATATGTGTACTTCACTAGGTCGATCAAAAACTAATGGTAAATCAAAATGATTTACTATATATGCTTTAGGACCAAAGCATGACCCTTGTGGAGCGCCTCTGGTAATATTAATTTGATTTGATCGGTAGCTCTGATATTCAATAGTGCTTGTTCAGTCTTTAAAATAGTTAATGATCCAGAACATATAAGCGTACGGATATTGAAGATTGAATAGTTTAGATATAAAACCTTGATGCAAACAAGAAGTTAGGCAAAGTACATTGGGTGAAAATATTGTTTTACAGCTTACTAACAACATCAATTTAGTGAATCATCAGGTGTTTTTTGATAATTTTTTCATACCCATTCGACTGCTCTTAGAGCCAAAGAACAGAAAAATTGACGGAACGGGAACAATAAGAACGAATAGAAAGTTATTTCCTATACAACTTTTACAAAATGACAGATTGAAAAGGGGTGAATATAAAGATTGCTCTTTTGGACAAATATCGGTTGTGAAATGGCAGGACAAGAAACCGGTGTTTGTTGCAAATAATTCATTTGATCCAGGAAAAACGGAAATGTTTGGTAGAAGAGAAAAAGATGGTTTAAAACAACTTGTTGTTTGTCCGCAAACGATATCTAAATACAATCAGTTCATGGGTGGAGTAGATTCATTTGATCAGCGCATCTCTTGTTATTCAATTGACAGAAAATGTACGCGAAATTGGTTTCGCATATTTATTTATTTTCTCCAAGCAAGTCTTTCGAATTCATTTATCTATTACAATGATCTGAATCAACAACACATGACTTATGCTGATTTCCTTTCTACTATCTCATTGTCATTGGTTGGTGATACAAGTTCACGGAAAAGAAGAGGCAGACCTGTTCACTATTCTGCTCAAAAGCGAAGACGAATTCAATTGACGCCTGAGAATAAATCTTTATCAACTTCATTATTAGCACATATGTCTGTTGCTGGGTCCAGAGGAAAATGTGGATATTGCAGCACAAAAGATCGTCCAATTTTTAGTAACATAAAATGCAGTTTTTGTGGTATTTCTTTTTGTGTAAAACAACGTAAAAATTGTTTTTTATTATTTCATGAAAACATTCCATAAGTTTTATAACTAATATATGTCAGCACTTAGAATTTCGGTTCAAGTACAATAAGACTCAATATAATTTACGTTTTATAAATCACATATGAAAACAAATGAATTACTTTTTACATACGTCCCTGTCAATGGTAACCTGAGGATTTTAGAAAAGACAGGGTCAACCGCTTTATCATTCACCTACCAACTCGTCACTGGTCCTTATCTCTAAAAAAAAGCGAAAATTAACACACTGGGCACGATGAGGCCCACCGGTGAGCCTCACCATATTTTAGCAAGAAAGTTTATAGAAGAACGCTTTTTCCTCTTTTATTCTTATACGGGAGGTTATAAATAATGGACGATCTTGTTCCCCTTCGCTATTTCTAAAACCATTTATTACATAGCATAATGCTTCTCGTTTAAACCATCAAGACAAAAAAAATTCCACAATCAGGACGAAAAGTTTTTATGCCAGACGGGTGAGTCTATCTCGTCATCAGTCATTTCTTCGTCGGAACTTCTAAATTCAAGATGCATTCTATCAAAATCATCATCTAAACAGCTCACTTCACTTAGTGAGCTAACGCTTTCTTCTGTATCGGTTTCTTTAAACGACATGTGCAATATTCCACAATTTCGATCGGCTTTATATACAAAACGACAGAGAGACAAGAATAAGGGAGAAAAACCCAGAAATTTCCTCCTTTTTCTCGTACGTGCTATATATAATACGAAAAGGAACGAAATATTAATTCGGGAAATTCCCAGTTGCTCGCAAAAACTGATTCATTACGTGGTGATACAAAGAAGAGAACGATAAATAATCTGTAGAAGATAGTGAAGAGGTCATTAAGTGCATTTATAGAAGTTAACTGCCCATGAAAATGAACATTTCGCAAAAATTTTCTAAAAAAACTAAATCGTGCCCAATGTGTTAAATATTAGATGATTTAGGCTTTCTAGATAAGAATACGACATATCCTTTTTTTTTATCATACAGATTATAAATACAAAAGAACACATGTAAATGACAAAAAGCTGTGCAGTTAAATATCGATATCCATAGAGAAAATTCTCGTTTTTTCGATGCTTTTATCTTAAATGAATTTCATCTAGTATAACAAACCAAAAAGATCGTTCATTATGAAACAACAATTTCTGTTCATACGGACAGAAACACTGACTTTTGACAAAGAACATTCTATGGTTTCGAATATGATACTGGACATTTTTTCTATAAATCTTTATCTGGTGATCAATCATTTAAATTAACAGTGAATGTACGAGGAAAATATCGTGCACTGTACGATCAAAATGGTTTAATGATACGTATTGACAATAAAAATTGGATTAAGTGTGGAGTAGAATATGTTGAAGGTCAACCATATGCAAGTGTTGTAGTAACAGCTGATAGTTGGTCGGATCGGAATGTTATTCCAATAAACGCACCTGATGTTCTTAAATTAAACGTTCGTAGAGTCTAGGAAACAGTTTATATTGAATTTGCTGAAGGTGTACAAAGCGAGTTTAAAATGATGCGATTGGTGTATTTTCTAATGATTGAAAGAGCTCAACCGATGATGGTTGGAATTATGTGTACCTCTTCCGACAAAAACACATATGGATTTGATATTAATTTTTAAGATTTAACAATCACCGGAGAACCTTACATTAGCTCCAGCATCAGTGTTCGATACTCTAGCACATATCTAGAGCTTCTTCTCGCTTATTTACCACTTCAATGGATCGAAAAAAAAAACTTTATTAGCTGACTTTTCTTGTTTGAGTTTTGTTGGTGGTGGTCGTGGTAAATCAGCTCGTTTCCATTGTTTTCATTCAGATTGATAATAATTCATTCACGACTCATCACCAGTTATAATTCGAAAAAGAAAGTCGTTGCCTTCAATTGAATAGCGAACCAAAAGTTCTTCACACGTTTGAACACGTTCATGCCTTTGATCAGGTGTTAGTAAATGTGACATCCATCTTGAACAAATTTTAGTCATATGTAATTGATCATGTAAAATATTATACACCATGCCAGTTGAAATGCTTAAGATGTCTGCTATTTGCTGAATGGTAATTCGACAGTCTTCGATGATTAAGTTTTCAACAGCTTTAATAGTTTGATCATCCGTTGCAGTAATTGGTCGTCCACTTCTAGGACTATCTTCAATATCTAATTTTTCATCTTTAAAACGACGAACCCATTCGAAAACTGTTGTACCCGATGGAGCATAGTCACCATAAACTACTACCATATGCTCGTAAATATTGGATGGAGATTGACCTTCCATAAGAAGAAACTTTATAACTGAGCGATGCTCAATCTTGTGATTTTCCATCAGTGTATAAAGGGTTATCTAACAAAAATCGTTAGATTTATGGATAGGTATTTCATTGGTTAACAGCTATGATATCTAGAGATGGAGCACTGTTGTAGGTACACACAGACTAAAATCTAAGAAGAATAACGCTTATCATTGTGTTGTAATAAAATCAGTCCGGGAACTTTTTGAACGCACCGTGTAAAGCTAATCGATATGAAATATCTAAAGATTTTTTTCAAAATCAGTATTTTAATCCTTGTGAATTCTAAAAATTTTGATGGAAAATCAAAAACGAAAATGACTGCCCAATCAAACGTTAAAATCTTAAAAACTCATGTATATAAATACAATATCATCGTTATGTGTACACATCACACAATTTCCTATATTGTCGAGTGCATGCATGGTACGTTTGCACACATCTATACACTTTCTATTTTCCCGTTGCAAGGACATGCATAACAATATAATAATAACCCAAAAATGAAGTAGATGTTGTTTGAACATGCATTTCCAGAGATAAGTTTTGAACATACTTTTTTTATTTTCTAAGACGATCTGTTGTACTATTCGACGATTTACTCTAATTATGATATATAATCAAAATTGAGTTTATAATCATCATCTGATAACTATTATATATATATATATGTACATAAAATCTAACTAACAGGAGATAAATTGATTTTTCTGATTAGAATCAATCTTAAATTAAAAAAAATGTTTTATCAAATTCTTAATCTCTCCTATTTACAATATCAATTCAACGATGAAACATCTGAAATCAGATATTTTGAATTCTTTTCGGATTCCTTTTTTATTTAAAATAATGAGTTTAATCATTAGTAATTAATCAATAAAAATAGTTTCATTTTATTTCTTTCACATTTGAGTTGAACAGTAATAAAAAATTTTAAAAATTAAATAACCTTTTTTTTAAAATAAATATATAGTTAGAAGAAAATCATCATAAATTTTATAGAAAAACAAAATCCTTACAACATTCGACGATTAAAGTAGTAAAACGTTTGCATCTCAATACAGAATTGATTGTGTATTATATGTAGATAATGTTTTAACATTTTCATGCAAGACATATGTTTCATATGAACATGAGAATATCTACATGATGAGATTTCATGTACAAATCCGTATATTTTACTAAACAAATTTCAAAGTTTATATGTTTCATTCATGTATTTACAAAATGCAACTTGACGTGTGTATTTACATCCAAAAACATGAAAATATTTCATATAACTTGAATGATAAGGCATGTTTTAAGAAATTTTTTGCAAATACATGCGTTTATCTCACTTTCATGTTTGACTGAATAATGATTTTATCTCTCGAGAATCCCATGTAATATAAACCAGAGTTAACAGATGCTGGTATGGGCAACTAGTCAACACCGTTTGCCTCTAGTCCTTCAATATTTGTATTGCAAAATTTAACAAATATTTTTCAAATTCAGACGATTTTTATTTCACTCAAAAAAACAAAATACAAAAAAATAGTGAGAAAGAAATTCAGAAAATCAATAAAAACAACTTTAAAGAAAATAGATCTAAAAATAATAGATATTAAATGAATGAATCTAAAAGGATATAGAATTAAACAAAATAATTTGATAAATTTTCAAACAATCAATATAAAAAATGAGTATTAAAAAAAAAACAAAATGCTTACTTAAACTTTATCGTCGTTAAAATATATTCGTGTCTTTCAGTAAGTAAAAAAAAACAAAATAAATAATACAGTACATAAGCACATGTACATATATATCGTTTTTTTTCGTTCTGTACAGCCATTCTCTTTCTATTAGATATATAGTTCATCGAAATATTATCAACGAACCGTGGTTTATCGCTAAAAGTGATCCGGTATTCATGACATGAGATAATTACAAATATCTCTTGGAAACATTTTAATCCAAACGAATAAAATTAGAGAGAAAGTTTTCATAGTATAATTGAACGATATCTATGAAAAACTTTAAATTTAATTTAATAAATTGAAAATTTATTCTTTTTCTCGTAGAAAAGAGTCTGGCAAGAATAAATTGTTTGTTTGTTTGCTTACTTGTATGTTCACACAAGGTCAAAAAAACATTCTATTAATATTTTCTATAAAGCTTAACCAAAGGGTAATCTGGACCGAGGAACTCGAATCTGATGTTAGTTTATCAACATTTTTTTCAGGACCATTTTTTACACAAAGAACCACTTTTTTTTATAAGAGTTGACCAAACGCTAGGTAATCGAGGACGAGAAATTCAAATCTGAAGTCAGTTGCATAAAAATTGTTTGAAGATCAATTTTTCAAACAAACGACAAATTTTTAAGAAAAAGCATTTGTTTTTTATGAAGTTTGGTCAAAGGTAGTTGAGGTCGAGAAACTTGAATCTGGATTTGGTTTTTTTAATTTTATAAATGAATAGCTTGACGGGAGTTTAGAAACACGATTTCTACAAGAAAGAGCTGAGCGAGTCTTTGGACGAGCGTTACTTGCTTTTTTATAGATTCTAATAATTATATATTATAGAAACATTCTTCTAATTATTATTAGAAAGAAAATCTTTTTTGTAAAAATCGAATAAAAGACATAGTGAAAGATTATATTGAGCTCGTTCAATCAAAGATAAAAAGATCACCATTTATACTATCTTTAGAACATAAACAAAAAAAACAAAAAAAAAATATTTTTATTTTAATATATGATTAATTACTAATAGAATGATGATAATCATCAAACATTTCTTTGAACTTTATTATTAGATTTAACGATAAACACGTACAACATTATAAAAAAAATGCCCATTCGATCAACAAAGAAAAAATATATTTTCTTAACTAATCTTGGTCGATCAATAGAAAATATTTATGATAAAAAACAAATTTAAATATCAGGTAAATCATTCTGTAATTCCTCCCACCCCAATTATGTTTACACCACTACATTGTACTTTGCAAATCATCTTTTAATATAATTATAAACGGATAGTGTGTAATAACATTCTTTAAAAAAAACTGATAGAAGAAGATGGTCACATTTCAGTAAATTCTATATTTATTTTATGTAAAAAATAAATAAATATCATTGATTGGTTGATATAATTATACATTCATAGATGACAATTTCATATGTGAAAGAGAAAGAGAAAGAGAGAATGTATATTTAATGAATATTATTGATTAAATGATGATAGTGGGTGCCAGACTTACGCCGGTGTTGTTCAATCTATTTAAATAGTCATTTAGTTGTCATATTATTCGTTATACATTGACTAACATACTATTCGAACAAACATGAATCGGATCATTAATCTCATTCATTCAATAGAGAATAACACATCAAGTTATTTTAAATAACAAAAAAAAAGAAAATAGCTTTTAGCTATTTGAATTTTTTCTATATATATATATATATGTAATATAAAAACAAAAACATATTGTTTAGATTAGAATATATTGAACGTGTCTTATCTCATATATATCATTAATCGTCGTTTTCTTTTTTTGTTATCCATTGAATAGAATACTCATTTATTCGACATAAGAATATATATTTAAAATATACTGTATTTAATTAATAAATAATAAATGATTGATTTATCTGTTGTATGTGATGTTTGTTCTATTCTTCAATCAATGTTCGAGAGACATTGATCAACATGAATAGATTTTTTTTTACACCAATGAAAAATAAGAATATCATCATAGGATATTGATTGGCTACACCCCTTGTGTCTCTTGTCAGAAAGAAAAAAAAACGATTTTTCTTCTTCGGTCTCGTTCTCCCTCTCTCTTTCTCTCTCTTTTTTATGATATCCATTAATCGATTTAATGGCTCGTTTTCTATGACAGAGTTCGCTTATATTACTTTCTCTTATGATTTGATAAAGTCAATTCTGTAAAAGAGTATATCATTAATAATATCTTTATTCTAGAAAATAATTTACCGTTACACTTTGATTTATAAATCAGTTAGTTCAATTATTAGAAAGAAAAAAAAAAAAAAAAGAACTCTTTATATATCATTAAGAGAAAATAAATGAGTTCTCTTTTACCATATAATACAATGAACAATCATCATCATCATCATAATAATAATAATTATGTAAATGATGGAAATAATTCGAATTATTCGTTAAGACATCAATTATCTGAAAATAGTGTTAATATAACAAATGAATCATCTATTATACAATCACCTATTGCTGAATATTATAATCAACATTCATATCATCAAAATAATTCAAGAAATATTTCCATTTATTCACATCAAAATAATCATATTTATCAAGATAATCAAAATAATTTATATCGTTATAATATCGCTTCATCATCATCATCAAAGTAAATTTTTTAGTTTTTATTTTTTAGTTTTTATTAATAAAAATAAAATAGTTCTTGTATATATCCATGTCATAATGGTTCAAATGTAAATTATAATAATATTTCAAATTCATCTCAATCTGATATGATAAATCTTGATTTATATGGTTTATCAATGAGTCCTCCACCTCCACCTTCTTCTTCTTCTGCTGCTGCTGCTGCTGCTGCTGCTAATAATATTATTAATGTATCATCATCATCATCTCCACCGTCGTTATCTTCAAATGATCATACAACAAATATTAATTCATCTGATTTATCAAAACAACAAAATCAACCTGTTATATATCCATGGATGAGAAAAGTTCATATCAATAATCCAGGTAATACTTATTATTATAGACAATAGACAATTAAGATATTCTGGATTGGTCCAAATAACATCATATTTTATTCTAAGAATAAAACATGATGTTATTCGGATCAATAAAGGATGATTTGTTATATGCATCTGTATAGATAGTATGTACTATCCGTTGGATAAAAATGTATTGATCGTAACTAACCAACCATTGGTATATAGTATTCTCTCATGTGTGTGTGTGTTTTTTTTTTGATGAAACGATGATTAATGATGTTATGTTGTACACGTGCGTTGTATGAGCATATCAATAATTGAATTGAATGAAAAAGGAGGAAATAACACACGATGAGAACATTAATCTAATATGCTAAACAAAAAAAAAAACTAATCTTAATCGACTAAATCGATATAGTTGATTATTTATTTGTCCCCTCCGCCAGTTAAAATAAATTTTATATGATAACACCTTGATTTCAATGTATTTATAATGACTAAAATAAATATCAATGATATTGAAAATGTCAAAAAAATTTGTTGTTCTCAGCTTGATTCATCTAAAATGTGTTAGATTCACTTCACTTTCGTCTTCTTTTTTTGTTTTAACCTTTTGCCTTTTTTTTAAATTGTAAAATAATCGAATTCATTTATCATTATATTTGAAAAACAAAATCAACATTTATCTTATCATTAAATAAAAAAAAAATCTTTGTTTTATTTTAAATTGAACTAATATTTGGATAATTGACTATTTTCTTTTTTTTCAGTTGTTAATTATACAAATGGAGAAACAAAACGAGCTCGAACTGCATATACTCGTCATCAAGTTTTAGGTAACAAAACAAAAACAAACATTTTTTTTTATTTTTAATTTAAATAAAATAGAATTAGAAAAAGAATTTCATTTTTCAAAATATTTAACTCGTCGACGACGAATTGAAATAGCTCAAACACTTATATTAACTGAAAGGTAAAAAAAAAAACAAGAGAAAAAACAAATAAATTCATTTTCTATTTTCAGACAAATTAAAATTTGGTTTCAAAATCGGTTTGTTTGTTTATTTAAAATAAAACAATGAATTTGTTTTTTTAAATTCTAGACGAATGAAATGGAAAAAAGATCATAAATTACCTAATACAAAATCAAAATTACCTGATCAATTACCATCAGCATCAACATCATCTGATTCATCCTCACCACATTTAATTAAACAAGAACCTGAAATAAATACATTTATTAAAGAAGAATCGTTTTCTGAACAATCATCGAATTAATTATTATATATTTTTTATCGTTTAATGTGAATGAATTTTTTCTTTTTTTTTTTTGTAAATGTCATTAATAAATGAATCTCAATATTTCCTTTTGTCCAACCATATTATTTCATAGAGGACAAATAATCTCATTATTCTTCTCTTGTCTAAATCAACGAACAAACATGATTTTGAGAAGAAAATAAATCTTTCTCTTTCTCTTTCTCCTGGTTAAAACAATCGATAGCAACAACGAATAAATATATATATATATCGGCAAAAGATCATTTTTCTTCTTCTTCTCTTGTCGGACAAGAGTCTTTAATGACTTTTTTTCTTTTTCTTTTTCTCAACTGACATAGACACCAGAGACATCATTGATTACTTATACTCATTTATCTACATTTTATATCTATATACCAAATAACGAATCGATAGACCTTCCTTTACATCAATATATTATATACTTAACAATCGATTCAATAAATAATTACATTTTATATTAGTTTAATAATGATAAAAAATAATATAGAGAAATATTGAATGGAAAACATTTTTTTTAAATTTATTGCAAATTTTTCATTATTTATTCTAATGATGTCATATAGAGATATAATGATTAGACACAGTTTTTTTTACGCTACATTGAATGAGTACATTTCCAAGTGTCATCATTACGATAAATAATGAAAAATGATTATTTTATAGATAACAATTCACTGACTTTTTTTCTCTATAAAAAAGAGAAAAAGATTGTAAGCGTAGCCTCTTTTATGGCTAAAATGTGTAACTTAGACTTTTTAAATCATTGATTTAACTTTAAATATACTACTGTTCTAAATGTTGATTAGATCTATAGCAAATGTAAATGGACTATTATATGGGCATGACCATTCATATTGATACACTCATTATTTTAAGGATGAAACATGATGTTGTGAGCGACAATCGAAGGTTATCAAAGATCCATTCTTCTATGATCTAGACAATAGAATTATGTTTTATCCTTAAGATAGAACTGTATCAACATGACTGGTCATGTCCATTAACTGATAAACAGTGTTTCTATTTATTTCTCAAAGTTCTTAGTTAGATGAAGTTACGATTCATATGATAATCGTTAAAAATCCATACATAATTGTTAACATCTTTTATGGAAATTTTTAATTCTTTAAAAATATTCGAAACTATTTCTTGTACTAGGTTGGAAATAATATTTTGCCTGCAGGATATCCACATTAGCTTAAGTCCGAAACATAATGAATTTTATATCAAATGAAAGCCTGTGAAAAATGGAATTTATTGATACTAATTAGTAAGGGTTATGACAAATTTTTAATATCGAATTTCAGAAACTTTCAAAAATTTTATGCCTTTTTTGCGGTAGAAAAGTATGGTGCTAGCAATTCAAAACTGAAGTCAAGTGTTTTTCTTCGATATTTTCACATGGTTCGATAGAGCTCATCGAGCTCTACAAAACTGTATATATGAAAAATTTTCTGAATCATTTTTTCTGTTAAAAATCTTAAAAAGCTATTTGAAAAATCTTCAAAAACGTTAAAAAAGTCATATTTCTGTTATAAAAGAAAAATATTTGATTTTTAAATAAAAATCATTCTTTCTCATTATTTTAGCTACCTGAGACGTTTCGAAATATGTCTATTTGATGCTGCGTGAAAAATTAAATCCATCAAGTACATTTCGAAACGTCTGAGGTAGCAAAAATAATGAGAAAGAATAATTTTTATTTAATAATCAAATGTTTTTCTTTCATATTAAAAATATGACTTTTTTAACGTTTTTTAAGATTTTTATCACAAAAGAAATGATTTAGAAAATTTTTCATATATACAGTTTTGTGGAACTCGATGAGCTCTATCAAACCATGTGAAAATATCAAACAAAAACACTTGACTTCAGTTTTGAATTGCTAACATCATACTTTTCTACTTCAAAAAAGGCATAAAATTTCTTCAAGTTTCTGAAGTTCGATATTAAAAATTTGTCATAACTCTTACTAATTAGTATCAATAAATCCCATTTTTTACGGGCTTTCATTTGATATAAAATTCATTATGTTTCGGACTTAAGCTAATGTGGATATCCCCCTGTCAAAATATTATTTTCAACCTAGTAGAAGCATGGATATAATATGATTTTGTCTTATTAAATTGCTAATGTTTGAAATGGGACGGAAAGAAGAGTCGGAAAACTTCGACTTATATTTTTTGTATGTGGGTTCCACAAAAAAAGCTTGTTGTTACTTGAATTTTCTATGTTTAAAAAAAATAAAGCATTTAATGTAATAGAAATATTTATTTATTGTGGATATTAACGAATTTGACATTAAGTATTTTTTGGTTTAATTAAATAAATATGTAAAATCTAATTTGTATTTCATTTAATAATTCTAATATGATTTGTGTTATTCGAAATAAATAATTGACAAAATCACGATAATATATTATAGAATTTCTTTACAATTGTAATGATCATTCTCAATGGGAAAATTAACAAATTTATATTTAGTCATAGAGAAAATGATGTTATTTTGGTATAAGATTAATTCATTTATTCATATATGAGATTTATCGTGTGGAATTAGAATGAAATTTTTGGGCGATAATTCAAAATTCTACATTGATTTTCTTCTGGTATTGATTAATGTCAGTGGATAACAATAATTCTTCTCTCTCAATGAATAGAAATTATAAAATTGAATTCTAGAATAAGAATAATAACTATCCTATTCGGGTACTTTTAAATATAAGATTTTGACTGAAAATAATATCTAAAAGTTGATATTCATCCTAAAATAAATCCTATCATCACTTCGCGATATAAAGCTAGTCTGATTTCGAGTTATTTTCTTTTTTTTTTGAGTATTTCAACGTTTCCACAGACATTGCTGAACGCTTGTAAATGCGTGTACAGAATTGAAGGAATTAAGAATGATCAATCTGTATAAATCATTATCAATGTAGTTAGTCCATACATATTTAGGTGATGTACCTTTGAAACTAGTAGATTTATTAGACTAATATTATGGAATAAATGTGACAGAATATTTGTTAATTCTATTAGAAAATTAAAATTTTTTTTGTAAATGTTTTGATTTAATATGATTATTAATTGAATTTAATTTTAATGCAGGACATGTTATAATTTTAATTTTATTTTGAATTCCATTTAAATTTATTTTCCATGATGAATCAATATTTGATGTTATTAATAATGAATCAAAAATTAATGTCCAAACTTGATCACATGATCTATATGAAAGAAGATGACCTTTTAAATGAATTGAATTTTCTTTTATTATTTTATAAGATAATTTTTCATTTATTATTTTATCAAATATAGATAGTATATAATTAACTATATTTAATGTTAACATTTGACGATCAATTAATTCATTAAGTGTATCATCAAGTGCTATACCAATTGTTGTTGAACGATAAATTTGATAAAATAATGACATTTTCATTTACATTAAGCGCCATTTTAATTATCAAAATATTCGATTTCATCGAAATAAACAAAAAAAAGTTAGGAATATCGACTCAAATATTTCAACGAAAATGGTAAAACAATTCAGTTTTAATCTTGTGATAAACTTTTACATACGAATATTAATGATTAATTTATCTGCTTTTATGGAAAAATAACTGAATATTATCATTTATTCGATTTTAGAAATTTTATTAAAACGAGATCTTTTTTTTTAATATGAAAGACATTTTTTTAAAGGACATTCTTGACTGTTTTCTTAAAACATATATTTATTTATTCTAAAATCTATAAAAAATTTTATCTAAAATCAAATTAATAAAAGTGATAATGTTTTATTTCAGTTGATAGAATTCTTAATTATAAAAGAAGATATCTGACTTTATTTTTCTTATGTTTTTCTCTACCATCAGTATGTAATGTAGTTATGCCATAACTACGATCGTACTGTGACCCATAATTTCGAAAAACTACAATGTAGTTATACATAACTGTGATAAAACGACGATGTAATTATACGTACTTACGATGAAAAGATCGAAGTTGTGCATAGTTATGATAAAAAAACTTCCAATCACATATAACTACATTGTAATTTTTTGCAATTATGGATCATAGTGCGATCGTAGTTATGGCATAATTGCAACAAAATTGTTAGAAATCTCATCACATCGACTATAAAATATTCTCGAAATAATCTTATTACGAAAACATTCAAAAGAGATTTTTTTCTTACTTTCAAAAATCGAAAGCATACGAATTACTTTTTATTTCGATAATTAATAAAATGTTCTTTTTGGAAAGTCGATGATTTTGATAACATTGACAGACATGCATATATTTGTTCTCTTTCTTCTAGAGAAGAGTCTTACAAACATAAATTGTCTGATTGATTGTATGTTCGCACAAGGTCAAAAAAAACATTCTAGTAACATTTTCTGTAAAACTTGACCGAAGGGTAATCGGGATCGAGGAAGCCGAATCTGATGTTAGTTTTTCGAAATTTTTTTTACACAAAGGATCACTTTTTTTACAAAGAAAAAAAATTTTTATTAGGGTTGACCGAACGGTAGGTAATCGAGGACGAGAAATTCAAATCTGAAGTCAGTTGCATAAAAAGTTTTTGAAGATCAATTTTTCAAACAAACGACAAATTTTTAATAAAAAGCATTTGTTTTTTTATGAAGTTTGATCGAAGATAGTTGAGGTCGAGAAACTTGAATCTGGCTTTGGTTTTTTTAATTTTATAAATGAATAGCTTGACGATAGTTTAGAAACACGATTTATACGAAACAGAGCTGTGGAAGTCTTTAGACGAGTGTTACTTGTTTTCTAAGGTTATATTGAATAAATGATCGATGACGTGCGGTATGAATTGAAATCGGTTGTTAACCATCTTAAACTATCGTTGTTTTGATTGATAATGTGATTTATCGGTAACGATTTTAAAGTATTCGTAAGGAGGATAATTTAGTAAATAAATATGATTATAGAAATAGTGTTTAAATTGTAAGGTATTTTAAAAATGTTATTAATTAGCGACATCTATATATGTGTATATATTGATTTCGATTTTATTTATTTTTAATAATATATAAATAAATATTCGAAAATTCTTTTCGTATAAATAATAAAAATCTTGATAATAATTAAAGATTATTTTTTGTTTATAAAACTTGAATGGTTATTAACCTTACCAACAAATGTTAGAGATACGAAAAGAAAATAATCATCAGCAGAGAAAAGTGAATGAATAAAAATTGTTGATTGAGTATGTAAAAATCTTTGTGTCTATATAGAAGTGAAAAAAGGTAGATTGTTTTTTTTTTTTTGAAAATAATTCAAATGTTAAAAATCTACTTAATTGTTGCAGATGTCGTCTATTATTCCAAATAGTTTAATTATATTTTGTTTATTGATGATTGTCATTAATGCAGATGAAAAGAAATATTCCACTAATGATAATGTAAAAAAAAAAATGTTTTATATAAAATAATTGTTAATTTGTTTATTAAAAGGTGATAATTTATGTTAATAAAGTTGGTCCTTATTCAAATCCTCAAGAAACTTATCATTATTATTCTCTACCTGTTTGTCGTCCCGATAAAGTAATATTAATAAAAAAAAACAAAACGAGTTTGTTTGTTGAAATAAGAAATATTGTTTAGATTGTATCAAAAGATTTAACACTTGGTGAAGTACTTTCAGGCGATCGAATGGCACATTCATTATATGAAGTTAAATTTAATGGTTTAAAACTAAAATAAATTTTTTAAAAAAAACTTAATTCTATTGTTTTTTGTAGAAGATATAACAAGAAAAGAATTATGTTCATTAAAATTAGATTTAAAAGAAATAAATCAATTAAGATTATCAATTGAAGAATTTTATTATTTTGAATTTGTTGTTGATGATATACCAATACGAGCTTTTCTTGGACAAATTGAAGAAACAAATTTATTTCCACATAAACATCATATATATGTTTATACACATCATCATTTCGATTTTCATATTAATAATAATCAAGTTAATATTAAATATAATAAATAACTAAATATTTCTTTTATCGATTATTATTTAGATTATTTATGTTAATATAAGTACAAAAGAACATCCTCCAACATCACTTGATGATGATTCATTATCATCAATTAAACTTGAATATACTTATTCAGTTAAATGGCATCAAACCGAGTAACATATTTCATATTTAATCTCTTATTATTTAAAATTATTTTTTTATTTTAGAACAACATATAAAGATCGAGCTAAATATATAACAAATACAGGATTCTTTCCTGAAACACTTGAGGTTTAAACATTAACATAATTTGAAAATAATATTATTCAATAGGAATTTCACTTAGAATTTTCTATGAAATGAAATGCTTGTTAAAAATTTCATATAACAATTGCTGACATATTTTCTACTGAAAAAAACTATTTGGTTTAATATTATAAATTCTAGGCGATAGATCTGTTGAATAATATTATTTTTTAATTGTATATCTAAGTTTATTTTTTTGTTAAATATAGATTCATTGGTTATCTGTAATTAATTCAATGATACTCGTATTTCTTCTAACAGGCTTTGTTGTTATACTTCTTGTAAGTATTTTACATTTTATTTTTAAATTATTTAAATTAATTTCGAATGTATTAAATCCGATTATTCTATAGAATTTCGTTATCAAAATGTAAATTATTAGAAACAAGTAACGCTCGTCTGAAGACTCGCTCAGCTCTTTCTCGTAGAAATCGTGTTTCTAAATTACCGTCAAGCTATTCATTTATAAAATTTTAAAAATCGAAGTCAGATTCAAGTTTCAGGACATTAACAACCGTTGACCAAAATTCATAAAAAACAAATGCTTTTTGTTAAAAATTTGTTGTTTGTCTAAAAAATTGATCTGAAAAAAATTTTTATGCAACTGACTTCAGATTTGAATTTCTCGTCCTTGATTACCGTTCGGTCGACCCTTATAAAAAAATTCTTTTTTGTAAAAAAAGTGGTCATTTGTGTAAAAAAATGAATCCGAAAAAAAATCTTAAAAAACTAATATCAGATTCGGATTCCTCGACTCCGATAACCCTTTGGTCAAGTTTTATAGAAAATATTAATACAATGTTTTTTTGACCTTGTGCTGATATACAAGCAAGCAATCAAGCAGACAATTTATGTTTGCAAGACTCTTCTCTACGAGAAAGAGAATAAGATGATTGTTCATTTAAATGGGATTAGATTAGGTTCTTCGGTATCTATTTAGTCAGGGGTAAACAAGAATTTTCAATCGAAAAATGTTTTGTCTATATGATAATTCTTGTTAAAGTATTCTTAGTTAAATGTGGTGAATATAAGGAATTTTTCTATGTTTAGTCTCGTCTATTAAAACGTGATTTAAATCGATTAGAAGATGAAGATGATATACCATCTGAAGAAGAAAATGGTTGGAAAATAATTCATACAGATGTATTTCGTTTTCCTCAACATCGTGAATTATTTTGTTCAATACTTGGTGTTGGTTGTCAATTTTTATCAATATTTACTGGTTTATTAATATTTGCTATATGTGGAATGTTTACAGTACATCGTCATGGTTCATTAATGGCATCAGGTGTTATATTATATGCATTTACATCATGTGTATCTGGTTATATAAGTGGACGTATGTATAAACAATTTCAAGGTGAACATTGGACATGGAATATAATATTAACATCAAATTTATTTACAATACCTTTTTTTTTAATATGGTCAATAATTAATTCATTTGCATGGGCATATGGTACAACACAAGCATTACCATATACAACAGTACTTATTCTTGCTTTAATGTGGCTTTTTGGTGAGTAAGATTAGATTAGATTAGATTAGATTTTTATATAAAGATTTGTTTTTAGTTGGTTTTCCTTTAACGGTTATAGGTGGAATATTTGGAAAAAATTGGACATTAAATTTTGATGCACCATGTCGAACAAAAAATATAGCACGAGAAATTCCTGAAGTAAATTGGTATCGATCAAATATAATTCGAATGATAATTGGAGGATTTTTACCATTTTCTGCAATAAGTGTTGAATTATATTATATATTTTCAACATTTTGGGGTCGAGAACATTATATGTTATATGGAATATTAATTATTGTATTTATTATATTATTATCTGTAACAGCATGTATATCAATAGCATTAACTTATTTTCAATTATCATCAGAAGATTATCGATGGTGGTGGCAATCAATTTTAACATCTGGGTTTGTTTTTACTTATTTATTTATTAAAAATTGAAAAATATTTCTTTAGATCAACTGGTTTATTTGTATTTTTTTATGGTGTATTTTTTTATTTTAATCGTTCAAAAATGCGTGGAACATTACAAACATTACAATTTTTTGGTTATACATCATTAGCTTGTTATGTTTTCTTTTTAATGCTTGGAACAGTTGGATTTTTTTCTTCACTTCGTTTTATTCGATATATTTATGTTAATATTAAAATGGATTAACACTATGCATATATATATACATAAGAATCTCATTTCAAGGGGAGATTTTCATTTATTGAACAGTGATATATATATATATATAGTAGATCTTAAATCTGAATATTTCTTTTATTATTTAACTAATTTTAAAAAAAACAAACAAACAACATATGTTCACATTCTATTATTTTTATGTTTAGCTTTTGCCTTTTGCGCGTGTGTGTGTGTGTGTGTGCGTATACTCACTGCTAACCGTTTTTTTCTCTCTGTCTCTCTCTCTCTTTATTGTCCGTCAATTTTGCTTTTTTATTATTATTATTATCGGTACTCTCTCATTCGAAAAGAATAAAAATCTCAACATTAGAATAATTTATTTCGAATATTTATTCAAAATAAAAATAAAAATAATTTTATTAATATTTTGATAATAAAAAATGAAAAGAATAAATTGAAAATTTCATAACATTATTCTCGCCGCGGTAGTATAATGGTAGTACATCCGGTTGTGGTCCGGATAACGCAGGTTCGATTCCTGCCCGTGGCATATGAAAATTTTTTTCTTTTTTTTTTGTCAAAATTAAAATAAATCGATCTTATGTGTTAGAATTTTCCATTCCGTATGTTATTTAGTTTCAATAAAAATAGAGATAAGAATGTCTTTCATTGAATTGATGAGACATATCCAAAGCAAAGAAGATCCTATTAAAATTTTTGCAGGAACGAGCAATTATTCACGTGAATTGAACATGGAAAAACGATCATATGATGAATCTCAATGTGAAGTAAATGTCTTGGACTTACATAAAGAAGAATTTCCAACAGGAAACTGGCTGAAAGAAACCCGTAATCCACAAAATCCAAAGATTCATTTAGAGAACGGACCTGAAATTGATTAATACAGAAGATTATTGTCTAGTCATAGACAAGGACTAAACATGATGATCGTCGAAAATGAATTTAAAAATAAAAAAAGTAAAAGTGTGAAGAATGGTACATAGGACAGAATATAATCTTGTGTCTAGTGAATTAATCGAAATGAAAATATGGAATTTAGAAAATTAAACTTCAACGTACGTACAATTTCTTACTTATCTATTGCTTTGATCATTGACCTATATGATTAAATAAAAAAAAATATAATTTTCTAATTAGGAATAATTAGTTGAATTTAAAAAACTAATCAATTTTATATGTAGAAATAAGAAAATAATCGACAATTTTTTCATATGATGATTTTGTCTTTAAATAAAACTGATGATTTGCAAAGAAATAGTAGATATTTGTAGTTATAATGTATAAATTTAATTTTAGTCTTTTTTATGATAATAAGGAATTTTCGATCTTTATACGATCATTTTCAACATACCACGACCTTTTCAAACTAGATATTACAATACATAAAACAAAACAAAATGAACTGGACAAACATAAACATGAAAATTATAGTTGAAACAACATCAACATTTAACATCATAATCCTTGACTTCAATATCTGGTGTTTTCCCATATTTGAATGATATTAATCAAATCCAGTATTATATACCTATAATGAAATTACTCAAGACAAATTTACTACATTTGTATAATAATATATGAAATAATTGATAAATCTTGATATTTTATAAAAAATTTTCTGTGTTTTGTAATATCTGGTTTGAAAAGGTCGTGGTATGTTGAAAATGATCGTATAAAGATCGAAAATTCCTGATTATCATAAAAAAGTATAAAATTAAATTTATACATTATAACTACAAATATCTACTATTTCTTTGCAAATTATTATAAAATATCAAGATTTATCAATTATTTCATATAAAACTGATGATGTCTTCAACTAATAATTAAATAAATATATATTTTTTTTAAATTTAAAATAATAAGAATTTATCTTTAAAATAAATAAATAAATAAACATTCGTCGCTACGCAATTTTTCTTCGATTTTTTCTTACAATTCAATTCAATAAACGTTGCAATATAATATAATGATCAATTAATAAAGAAATCGTTGAATAATCCTTTCATGATCAGTGATACAAATATGTTTCACTTATTTTTTCGATTGAATAACTGATAACAAATTAAGATCAATAACTTCGATAGAAACAAGAATAACATTGCAATAGTCTTGTTGATTATTCTACATTATGTAAAATTCTTTATTTATTTCTGAAGTAATATTGATTTATAGATTGTATATGGACCTGCAGATCCTTCAAGACTCGGATTTCGGTCATAGTCAGATATAAGTTTATATTTTATTTCGAATATGAATGAAACAATGGATATAAAAACCAAGAATAAATACATTTATATCGACCATTTACATACGAATGAAAAATAAATAATTTAAATCTCGATTCATTATTTAATCAGATACACAACAAACCAATAGTAGACAATTAGATCAATCGACGAGGAAAATGGTTCATCCACGAAAAATCAGAGATATTGAGAAGAAAAAATGTGCGTAGTGTACACGACAATATTTTTATACTTGAAACTTAAAAAATTTTTCGACTCCTATCCGATTTTTCATACTCAAAAATTTCAAATAGTTTAAACGATCTATCAATATCATTTATCACAAATTCAATCTACTTAAATTGCAAATACTTTCCATATTTTCTCCATCAAAACAATCTACTCATTCTTTTATCTATTAATGACTTTAGTCACAAAAATGAGATGAATTTAATCAACTAACTTTCAAAATAAACAATTTTGTGATTGTTTTAATGAATAATTTCTCCTGTAAATGAAACAATTTCACGATTTTAGTGTATATTGTCCAATCCTCAAATTTGTAGCCTAAAAGAATTTGATTCGATGAAAATTCATATGAGAAATTCTCATCTACTGAAAGACAAATATCGAAAATCTTTGATTGGATGAATATCCAAGTTAAAGAAATCTAACTTTCGAATCTCATAGTTTTTTGACCTTTAAATCTAACAACGATTCACATAGATACAAACTTATTATTTTTTCATATGATCCTTCCGTTCAGTCAAATGAATATCATTAGTTCCTTGAAAAAGGTTATATTTAAATTAAAAAAATATCGCTATTCGATTCTCCGATCTCGAAAACCTTTATTCTGATCGAATCTAGTAAGAAAATCGTTAGTTTTTATAAAAGTGTTCTTTTGACCTTTGACTCTAAGACAAATAAATAGACGCAGTTTTTTTTATATAATCCTCTCTTTAGTCAAGGAAATGATGTCTTTTCCTTTGCAATTTGATTCCTATTAATAGATATCTTTTCTTTCTATCAAGAATAAATTCTATTTAATTGATTAGATATTTTATTCGATATAATATATTATATTTAATCAAACAAATTCATAATGTATTATAAGATAAATACTAGTCGACAACATAAATTTGGCCTATTTGGATCATAAATTGGATGATATTGTGAACCACAAAATTGAGCAGTAGATCGTCCTGTTGAACCCCCACATAGAAAAGGTGTTGTTACATTTTTGAGAGGACATGGACATATACCTTGTTTGTTAGAATACAGTCGACCCATATACTGACAACATTGACATTGACATTTTCGTGAATTTGTTGATACAGAAGATATTAATAATAGACTTAGGAAAAATATTTCAAATGACATTATTCTAGAAGAAGAAGAAGAAAATATTTCGACAATAAATATGAGTCAGATATAATCATCTATCTATATAGAAACAAAGTGACACAAATTTCTTTCTAGTTTCTATAAATAGTCGTAATTTAATATTTAATAATAAACATTATCAAGTTCCTTTAGAAAGATAGACATTAGAATTCAAGAATCATATTTATATAAAACAAACATTTTTTCTTTTATTTTTAATATTTATCAAAAAAAAAATTTTTGATTGATTATATGAATATAATTAAAGTTGAATAAGTATCAATTTAGTCATTTCAACATAATTATTTTAACTCTTTCACGGTGATTCAGTTTTTCTAGAAGAATATCTTCAACATATTAGTTATCATGTGTATCCATCCTCCGTAAATGGACTAATTTATATTTTCAGTATATGCATCTATTTCTTGTTTGTATCATCACAAAGGATATCTTCTTTCGTGTCGAACTAAATAATTGATCAAGTTTTTTTTGCCTTTGTTATATATATTAGAGTATGAACGAAATAAAGAAAGAAAATTTTAACCTTTGATTCTGTTATGACCTCTTTCACTGCTGTCGCTATTATATGACTTCATCATACATAGATACATACTTTTTTTTTTTTTCATTAGTTTCTCTTTTGATTCTTTTAACTATAATCATCACACTATGTAATCAAATGATTTTAAAAAAAGCGAAAGCAGAGTAGATAAAATCTTCCGTTTACTCTTCTGTCTAAGAATATATAACGAAAGAAAAGTGTTTTTCTATTAAGTTTATTGTTACAATATAATGGAATCGATCTGTGGATTTAATCGCCGTGAAAGAGTTAAGATATTTCTATTAATTGTCTTACCGTTAAAATAATAATAAATGATATTTGGTAGATATTTTATATATTGAACACTACAATTAAATACTTGATAAAATCTAAAAGTGAGTATGGTATTTATAATTCTTCTTTATTCAGGATTAATATATTATTATTTAAAAAAGATTAGTTTTTTTTTTTCTATTTCGAAAGACTTTATGATAATGATCTAATATTTTATGTCTATTTATTGAATAGAATCATCTTTCGATGACTATAGAAATATATTTTTTATTTAATAATTCTAATAGAGAAATATTATTTTGTATAGTCTTTTATAAAATGGATAAAAGAACTTTAATAAATAAATAATAAGAGATATTTTCATCTTGTTTTAATGCTATTCATTTATCTATGCGTCATCAACGGAAGAAAAAGACAAATGTACTTTAACAAAAAAAAATTAATAATATGAATCGTTTCTATTCATAGACATATATAGAATTAATATGTAAAAGTAATTCTATTCCACCCACTAAGTTAAAACAAGACGAATAAAATCTTTTGATGAAAAGAATAAAGTCAAGTACATGAAGAGATATTAATCGTCTTATATAAGAGTTTTATCAATTTATTATTATTATAAATAATAATAATTAAGTGTGGGATGAAAATTTTCAGATAAAATCAATGTTCTTTTCGAATATAAGTTAAGAAATTGTGTATCTATTTTCATTTGGAAAAATTTTATTTTGGATAAAAATATTTTTTGCATATTCTGGAATTTTTACTCTTCAAATTCGAAATTCATTGTTAGAACTTTGATTCATATATTAAATTGAAGAGGAAATTTTGTCTTATAAAAATCGCTATTTCATCATCTTCACATAGAACTCAGAGGAATAGCAAATACCAATATGTTCATCAATTTTCGAGGTGTTCAAACATTGTCTCATTGCTTTTGTATAAAAACAAAATTCATATTCACACAAAGAACACTAAATTCTAATCATAATTTGTAGTTTTCATACGTCTACAAGATTTTTCTCTAGACCAAAAATAAAACAAATGTCTATCAAAATATTCAACTCAACTATTCTGTTCACAGGACTTCTTTTTCCCTATATTTCAAAGATTTTCTTGACAAAAATAGACACAGAATATGTGAATTTATATTCTGATTCTTGTCCATCCGTTCACATTCATCTAGAAGAATTTTCAGATGGTGAAAAATAGACAAATATTTTGTCTAAAAACGTTTTGGCTCACACCTTATGAATGTAATGGTGAAAAAATGTCTCGAAAAATGACTCATATAAGAGAAAAGAAAGAGAAAAACAGTAGCGATGACATGTCATCGTCGTCGCTAAAAAATATTAATAAAAATATTGTTTCAATAAGGATATTTTTATCAACTACTATTCTTAACTTAATGATTATATTTGTTCATCACTTTATTCTGATTAACTAATAATGACACTTTTGAATATAGGATTTTCTTTTATATAAATTCTATGAATTTCTGTAGGCGTAAATGTATCTGCTACATTATTTAATTAAAAGAAAAGAAGAATAGGTCAAAATAATAAAAAATACTAATATAGACAACTGACGAATTTTGAAAATGAATGACATAAACTACACTCAGATAAAATATTTTGCATGCGAAGCAAATTAGAACACAATGTATCTTACATTAACACATTCACCACGATGGGGTCCACCGGTGGTTGCCACTTTACATTTCATATTCTAATCTCGAAACACATTTAATAAGAAAACGGCATAAACCATAAGACGCAGCGTGAAGCGCTCTACAATCTACCGGGTGTTTGAAAAGGCACTTACCAAAAAAAAAATCTGAATATCACCCTTACGGCTCGAGCAAACGAACTAATTTTTTTATCAATTCAAGAGGCATGTTCAAAGTTTATATCTATAATGACATGTCTAGAGAGACGCTTTGCTAAGTATCATTATTAGTTTGAACAATGATTTTTTTACTCATAATAGCGGCGTGTTCACACTTTAAATCCATACGGACAAGATTAGAGAAAACCTTTGTTAAGTATCACAAATGACTTCAACAAAAAAATGTTTACTTTTTCACAGATAAGAAAAAAAACCAATATAATTAACGAAAAATTTCTCTAAGCATGTCTCTATGAACCTGAAGCTTCGACATGCCTCTTTTATTGATAAAAGAATCAGCCCGTTTGATCGAACCGTAATGGAGATAATCAATTTTTTCTCCGTTGTGTACTTTTTGGGCAATCTTGAAAAGTGATTTTGTCGAAAAACAAATTGAATATCTCCTTTACGGCTCAAGCAAACGAGCTGATTTTTTTATCAATTCAAGAGGTATGTTTAAGCATCATATTGATAAAGACATGTCTAGAGGGATCTTTTGTCAAGTATATTGTTTTTTCTTCCTATCTGTAAAAAAGTAAACATTTTTTTGTTCAAATCAATAATGATACTTAACAAAGCGCCTCTCGAGACATGTCTTTATGGATATAAACTTTGAACATGCCTCTTGAATTGATAAAAAAAACAGTTCGTTTGCTCGAGCTGTAAGGGAGATATTCAAATTTTTCTTTTTGGTAAGTGACTTTTCAAACACCCGGTATATTCTTGTCACTTTGTGTTATTCTTCGAATTGACTTACTTTGGAGTTAATCATAGAAAAATGTGCTTACTAAATAAGGTGTTCGATTTTAATTGAAAAGGATTAAAAGACAAATATAATCCTTTCGTCGTCATTTTGATAAGATTTTGTTATATCTTAATTTATTTTTTAATCTATCTTTATCAAAATCAGTGTTGAAAATTATTAGTTTAAGACTCTCCTCTTCACAAAGGATTTTCCACTTAAAATAGTCCATTTAAATTGAAATTTTCATTGACATATCATATTAAGCCAAATTTCAAGTCGATTTTTTAGCTTTGAGAAGAATCGATATAATTTGTCTCCAGTTAAAGATACAGAGATCAGTTTGATTTTAAATTAAAGTTAATCTCTGTACCCAATTTTTGTCCGAAGAGAATTTTAAAAATCTTCTCCATTCATTTTTTATAAAGATTTTAGTAGACATGACCTATAAATATGCACATCTCCAAATGATAAAAGAATTTTTTTTAAATCACAAAAAAATTTCTTGAATCTCATCATAGTGTTAACGAACTATTTTTTCGATAAGTTTAAGAAAAACAGTCTCTTCTAACATAAATGCATTACATTAAATATAAATTTTAATCATTGAATAAAGTTTAGATTAACAAAAGTATATCATAAAAAAAAACAGTGTCACA
>JAJEKB010019747.1:0-24942 GCA_022393335.1 Macrotrachela quadricornifera
CATCGACTCATACTTTTTTTCTCCACATGTAGTGTGAAGAAAAAAAAATATGCACTCAGATATTAAAACAAGAAAGAAAACAATCATCATCTTAAATTTTATAAATTTTTATAATTTATTAAATCAATAATGTTTTTCTTAAATTTAAAATATCGTCGCAATATATTTAAACAATTTTTATTTATTATATCATTTATTTTATTTCGTTGGCAACAACGTATTCATTTTTATATATTTTTTATTACTTTATTCCTAGCTACTTGGATTTCTTATCAACAATCATTTGGTCTTTTATTTAATTATAAATATCTTATTATTCAACCATCATCTATTGAAACTGTTCGTAAAAATTTAATAATTGAACAAAAACATAAACAAAAAATTGCTTATGAATGGCTTGAAAATATATTAAAAAATCCAAAAGATTATCCAAATTTTATTTCAAATCAAACTCAACAATCATATTTTTATAATTATATTCAATTAAAAAATAATCTTTCATCATTTTATACATTATTCAATAAATCAAATAAAATATTATTAAATACAAATGATCATATTGTTATATCTATATTGTATAGTAAATATGATACTGATTATCTTGAAGGAAAATTTTATATTGGTCAAGTACTTCATCATTTACTTAAAAATTATCATTCACGTTTTATAATAACATTATGTGAAAATAATAATACAAATAATCCAATGTCAGATGGTATTAAACTTATTCGACGTTTATTACCTGTATTTAGTATTAATAGTATGTCAGAATCTATGATTAATACCTTTGAACGAGAAAAACAAGCACATTTACAATGTATTTTAGCAAATTTTCAATCATTTCCAAATATAAATTATTTATTATTATTACAAGATGATGCTGAACCAATTCGAAAAGATTTTTCTAATCAATTATTATCATTAATTGATTATCGTATTAAACAACAATGGCCAATAAATGGTAGTAGACAACAACCAGCTTTTATTAAAATTTATCATCCACGATGGTTAGTAGATTATTTTCATCCATCATTTTATATAATTACACAATTAATTGCAACAAGCTTTTTACTTACATATATCTGTTTTATTTGTTTTTATTTATATCAAATTATTATTCAAGTAAGTGAAAATATTTATATATTTAAATGAAATTATTCAATTGATTCAATTTTTTTTTTTCGTATTTTATTTAAGAAAAAAAAGAATATTAATCATCAATCACACTGGCAAAGTTATTCTAAATTATCATCAAAAACACAAATAGTTTTTTCTAATCTAATTAAAACTCATAAAAATTTATTGTTTTTTATATTTTATTTTCTTCTTATTACTCTCGTTCTTATTTTACTTAATCATTCCAATGTTTCATGGACATGGCGTTCATTACATCCATCATTTTATACAATTTATCCAGCACCATCTTGTTGTTTACCTGGTGTAATTTATTTTCGACAAACTTATATTCAAGTTATTGAATATTTAAATAGTATTAAATGTCATAGTACATATGCAATTGATACAGCTTTTGATGATCTACCACAACGTACGCAATTACAAACATTTCTTATTGAACCGAATTTAGTACATCATATTGGTTTATATTCAAGACTTCGACAAATGTATATTAATCCATATTTACTTGATTAATATCGACTTTGATAAAAAAAAGAAAACAAATAAAATGATCAGATATTTCTTTAGAAATATATAATGTTTATTTCATAAATAAATTTTAAAGATTGTTCTATTCAATTTTCTTTATTCATTACATTCTTAGTCTTTGAGAACAATTTGTATTAATTAAGAACTTGACTACAGTATTTGCATCTATTCTATCATTATGATCAAATGAATACACTATTCAGTATAGTTAATCATACATCATATAAATAGATTTAATATATTTAAAAATAAAATGATTATCAAACCTACATCATCATCATTATTAAATAATAAAGAAGTGATTAACAATCATGAACATGTACTTATTACAGAATATTTAATAGATACAAATAAAACAATACATGAAACTAAAGTAGAAGAACATAATATTATAGCTGTCAGTCCACATGATCATCGATGGTATCGGTAAATAAATATTCAAAGAAAAAAAAACTTTTAAAATATATAAATTTTCTAGATTAATTGAATTACGTAATGGTTTACGTTGTATGTTAGTAACAAATAATTCTGATGAAAACGAAGAAATAGATAATAGTGAAAGAAGTAATTCATATGATACTGAGTAAATAATAAATTTATTAATTTATATAAAACAAAAAAAAAGTATACGATTTTAGCGATAAATTAACTTCAGATGCAGATGAAACATTTTCACAATATCATATGGTTGAGAAATATTTTTTCTGTATAAACAATTGATTTTAATAAATATTTCTCTGTATTGTTTTTTTTAGACAACCATTGCTTTGTATATTCCAGCTGGCTCTTTTCTAGATCCTTTCAATTTACAAGGTCTTGCTCATTTAACTGAACATTGTATATTAATAATTAATATATTTATTTATAATTAAATTCATTTATTTTTCTTTAGTACTTTTTTCTAGTTCATCAAAATATCCTGAAATAAATTGTCTTGATACATTTATTTCTTATCATGGTGGAACAATACATGCTTATACAGAACTTGAATTTGTAATTAATATATACTATTGAAAATAAATATATTTCATTATATTAATCTTTAATAGACAGTTATTGTAATTGAAATATCATCAAATCGTGTTGTTGAAACACTTGATATACTTGTACATTCACTTATTGATCCTCTTATGTTATCTGAAACAATAGATGATCAAATAGAAATAATTAATGATGAAAATACAATCGCTCAATTAGATGATCATTATCGAGCAACACGTTTACTTGCATATCTAGCAAATGAAAATCATCCAATAGGAAAATTTTCGTGGGGTAGAAAAAAAAAAATTTTTTTTATTTATTGAAAATTCTTTATTTCTTTAAAGGAAATAAAAAAAGTTTAAAAGATTTAATTGAAAATACTGAAAAAACTACAATTTTAAAACGATTTATTAAAGATCGATATTGTATACCTGAAGGAATGAATCTTGTTATGATATCAAATGGTAAATTAAAATAGAAAAGTAAAAAAAACAAAAATATTTTTATATTATTTAAGAATCATTTCGAATAATGCAACAACGTATTGAACGATTATTTTGTTTAATGAAACGCAGGTATTTAATTGATATAATAATTCTCGATTTTTAATTTAAAAATTTTTTCTATGAAAATTTTTAGTTTTAAAACTTTACCTGATTATATAGGTTTAAAAGATCCATGGAATTCCGAGAATTTTCAAAAATTTCATCTTGGTATGTATAAATTAAATAAGAAAGATTTCGATTTATTCGATATTATAGATTTTCTGTTTTCTTTTCTTATTAAAATTTTATTTTTTAATAATATTTAGTTTATCCATCTGAAGATATTCATCAATTACGTATATCATTTCCACTTTCATCAATTGATGAATATTGGAAAATAAAACCTGAAGATTATATACGTTTTATTTTTGCACATGAAGCACCAGGAAGTTTAAATAGTTATTTAAAAACTAAGTATTTATTTGTAATTTTTTTTTATGTATAAAAAAGCCAAAATTCAAAATATTTTTTCAGATTATGGACAATAAATATTGATTTTGATATTGGAGATTCTCAACTTTATCATAATTCAAATTCTTCACTCTTTACACTTATTCTTCATTTAACACGACAAGGACTTAAAAATATTCAATCAGTAATTTTATATATATTTAAAAATAAATAATAATTCTTTAAGAATAAATCTATAGATTATCGATTCAGTATTTGAAGCAATATATCTTCTTAAACGTCTTGGACCATTAAAACGTGTATATGATGATATGCAATTAGCTGATTTACATGCATTTCTTTTTCAAGAAAAAGTTATTTATATATTATGAATATTTTGTTTTCTGATAAATTTCAATATTTTAGGGAGATATAATCGATTATGCAGATACTATTGCTCGTAATCTTCGTAAATATCCATCTTTATTTGTTTTATTTGGTCATAATTTACATTTACAATTTGAACCTGTGGTATTTAATAAATATTTTTTTCTATAGATTATTTTGTTTAATTCATAGAATATATATATTATAGTCAATATTTAAAACAATTAATGCATTAGATCCACGAACATGTAATATTATGTTAATTTCGAAATTATGTTTAACTTATTGTGATCAAATTGAACCATGGTTTAATATAAAATATGGTCAATTTGGTAAGTATTTATTAGAAGATTAAGTTTAAAAAATATTTTTATTTTTTTGTTCAGATATTCCAAATCATTGGATTTCATATTGGCTTAGTAAATAAATAAAGTATTTAAAAACTAAATTATTTTTTTTTTCGAAATTTAGATCCAAATATTAATCCTTCATTAATAATACCTGATTCAAGTCAATATTTAGCCGTGGATTTTTCTATTAAATCATTTGATATTCCAGCTACTGATGTATGAAATAGTTTTTATTGAAATGAATACTTATATTTTTTTTTTGTTAATTTAGATTCCAATAATTTTATTAAAAGAAAACTATGGTACACTTTGGTATTTTCGTAATCAACAAACATTACCAAAAGGTTTTTTTTTTCGTCTTAAAATTTTTACTTTATTACTTCTCTTAGCTTTTTTTTACCTTCATTTCTTATCTCCATATACAAATTTAACTCCACAACAGTAAATATTAAATTTATTTGAAATTATTTTCTAATAAACAATATATATTTTAGTTCATGTTTATTTGATCTATATACATTAACATTAAATTCTTTATTACGTGCTCATGCATATCCAGGCAAAGCATCTCATATATCAATAAATTTCTTTTCAACTGATACTGGTTTAATATTAAAATTAACAGGTTTTAATCAACATTTATCAAAATATCTTGAAACAATATTAAAAGTTATTTATGATTTTCAAATTAATGAAGAAGATACAATATCTTGGAAACAAGAATTAAAAGATGGATATTTTAAAGAATTAATTAATTCAAAAAAATTAATTAAGTAAACATTTATTATTTTTAAAAATACAAAAAAAAATTTATGCAATTTATTTAGACATATTCGTCTTTATTTAATGAAAGGTATTTGGTGGCCTATATTTGAAAAAATACAATTTCTTGATGATATTACACATAAACAGATTATTGATTTTTCAATATTATTTCGTTCGAATTTAACACTTAATATGTTAGTTGCTGGCAATATGACTGCAGAGGTTATTCATTTCTTTTTGTATTAAATAAGAATTAATCTACGAAATTGATTGTCTCATTTTAGGAATCCAAAGAATTGTTCTATACAACACAAAATATACTTAAATTAGGTCCTGTAGCAAAAATCTTACGTCCTTCAGTAAAAATTCTAATGTATATGTATTTCTTTTTAAATTTATAATAAATCTTGATTATAGCTTCGAGCAGTACAATTACCAGCTCAAGAAAGCCTTGTTAAAGTCGAAAGTTATGAGACAACTGATTGTGCTACACACATATTGATCTTTTTTGAACATGGTGTTACTTCAATACGAAATTATATTCTTTTAGAAATTCTTGCTGAAACAATACAAGAATCACTTGAAGATTATTTACAAACAGCTGGTCATAATCACTTTACATGTACTGGTATGTATAAAAAAAGAAAAATGATTATTTTTCACATATAAAAAAAAAAATTTAGTAACATTACGTGATACTTATGGTATTATTTCGCTACAAATTGAATTGTAAGATTTATTTTATATATGTAGATGTATTTTTATTGTAATTTTCTAGAATATTTTCTTCAGAAATTTATAATTCAATAGTAAAATTGATAATATATTAATTGATTATAATTTTGAGTTGGTTTTTTTTTTAATAGGACGTTGTTGATTATGTATCAAAATTTTTTGTTCTTTTTAAAGATCTTATCATGGAAACAACAAAAGTTGAATTTGACAGATTATTAGGCATATTTAGAAATGGTATTATAAATAATATTTATTATCATGAAAAAAAAAATTAATTGATATTCTATGATTTAGCAAAACAAAATATTGATAATTCATTACAAGCATGTGTTGATCGATATTGGACTGAAATTTTATTAAATTCATTTATATTTGATCGAAATAATCGAGAAGTAAAATAAATTATTATTCAATTCATAAATTTTATTTTAAAATAATTTAGCGAGATGTTCTTGATACATTAACTGTACATGATATGCAAGAATGGTATAATGAACATATTATAGGATCTAATCGTCGTCAATTAATTATTATTGTATGTCCAAATGATGAAATGAAACAAACATCAACAGGTATTATTATAAATAAAACACTATCTCATACTACACATGATAATCAACAAAATCGATATAGTATGAGATCAAGTTTTGGTGTACCAGTAGAACGTCTTCCACGACTTATACGTCGTCAGGATTTACCTGAAGAAGATGATGATGAACATATGTCTTTATTAAAATCAAAATCGGAATCAAAATTACGATGTTTAACAACAAAACGTAAACATAATATCGATTTACGTACAACAAAAAGTGAAACACTTCATTTAAATAAACCATTTAATTATCCAAATGATAAAATTAAACTTGATTATATTATTAAATCATTTGAATCAATTGAAATTAATGATGAATTTAATACAAATCAATATAGAAAATCTTTAAAAATATTATTTCAATCTGATTCTAATGAATCAAAAAAATCTTATGTATATATAAATAATTTAAAACAATTTAAAGACTCATGTTTATTATATAATGTTACATGTATTAAATAAATAATAGCTATTTAGCAGATAGACTGTAATTAAACTAAATATTTAGTACGAAGAGAACAATGTATTTTATCAAACAATTACGATAATTTATTTAGTAAAACATGGCGAATCTCATGTACATTTGCTGGCATAAACAGGGTCAAGTTTTTCGAAAACAAAGAAGATATATAGTCTGTTGTTATATACAAAGTATCTTTAAATTTATTTTTTCAAAAAAAAAAATCAAACTGTCAATCAATAGTACACCCTCATGTGCAACTTTCCTTATATAAGCTTTACTGTGCATGCCTTTCGCTATGTTATATGAACGTTAGCTATACAATTATATGAATAACAAGTTCGATACTTTACTTTTACCGTTGGCCTTTTAATTTGATAGATCTAGGGTGATTAAATAAACAAAGGTTTGCCTTGATTCAAAGGGGTGAAAGAAATAGAGAATAAATGATGCACCTATCCGTTGACTGATAGTATGCCTCGAAGTACATATACTAAATAAGAAAAGAAAAAGGCAGATTAATAGGTCAGAAAAGAAGAGAGAGAACAAGGGTTGTTACTTGTATATAAACTTGCCATGATGAATCATTCTTATACATTAATAATCAAAGCTTATCAGGCAAAAAAATTTCGCTATTTTCCACATGGATAAATTGTTTTTTTCACTATTGCTTTTTCATTACTTTGTCTTTCATTATTTCATTTTTCATCGAAATTCCATTCGATCATATGATTTTTGTTAGATAGACACCATACCACATCGATAATTACAGTCATAACAATGTTTATACAATCAAAGTACAAAGCTTTTTCAGCTGAATACAGTGAAAAACTTATCAGAAAATTTATTTGACTTCAGACCTGAAATCTTGCTGATTCAAAATACTGGTAATAAATTTTGCAATTGTCATTAAATAAATGTATATATGCGCCATCTATTAAATAAATATCCATATAATATTTTTATAAGTCCAGAATAATAAAACTAACTATCACTTGAATGATTGTTCTTTTCTGTTTTCTTTTTTTTTAATGTCTATCATTCTAGTCTATAAATGTTGTTTGTGATTTATTCTTGCCTTGTTATTCTCTACATTTAACATTCGTTATTATTGCTAATGAAAAAGATATGGAAGCCGAACAAACGAATATAAAATATCCATTAAAACGACGTCGTCTTCTATTTAGTAAAGCCAAACTGAAAGCTGTTTCACGTACAAGTGCTTTACTATCAGGGTTTGCTATGGTCAGTGATTTATTTTTTTGTATGTATTGTGTGAATATTATATTGTAATCCGGCTTTTTTTTTATTATTATTTAATTTAACAGGTTGCAATGGTTGAAATTTCACTAGATGATCATAAAAATTCAACAAGTTCAGCACCTTTATTAATTGTCTATTCCATTATAACATGTCTTCTTGTTGGTGTACATCTATTGGCATTAATGATTAGTACATGCATATTACCACAATTAGAAGCTGATAGTTTACTTGGTTATGAAGAATATGCATCACATAAAACAATGCATATTTATATTGAATTAGCTTGGATATTAAGTACTGGATTAGGTAAAAAAATTTTTTTTTAATTATTATATTTAAAAGAATATAATTTTAAATTATTTATTTTAGGAATCTTTTTATTTCTAGTTGAAATAGCAATTGTGTGTTGGGTTAAATTTTTCTTTGTAACACGTCCAGCTGCAATAGCAACAACAATTGTTATTGTACCTGTCATAATAATATTTTGTATATTTTCATTACATTTCTATCGTCGTCTTGTTTCATTTAAATTAAGTCGTCATCAAGATGAATTGAATGAAATTGAAAATACATTAACAATTGGAAAACTTGTACAACCTAATGTTGTTTAATTGAACACAAAAAAAAAACATGCCAATTCACAAATAAATAACTATTTTTATTCTTTCTTCTGTCTCTTTTCTATTTTTTTTTTTGACATGGATAATCTCATTATAATACAACTCGTTTTTTTAAATTTTGGTTTATTATGCATGATTTAAAATATATATATATATATTACACATTATTCTGTATTTGTAGATTCTTATTATACTTTTTCTATTGAAATGTAAATATGATGACAGCGGAAAAAGGTGAAGCAATCAAAGAAAAAGGTTAGAAGAATAATCGATATCATCTAATCATGTTTTTAATATTTCAATGTGTCGGTTTTTCTTTAAATAAAATTATAAAAAATATGAATTTATTTAAATTCATAAATCAACCATGTTCATGAAAATTTTGTTTATAAAAAAAGTAACACATAGTAAGTGTTCATGTCCAAAGTTACCTAGCGGATATTTGATTAATAAAGTTTTTATCTCATTTTATCGATGATTTTTAACAGAATGTAAAAGAGTCTAGTATGATAATAGATTAAGATAAAATTAATTCTACTGATTTATATTTTATCTCGAGTTACATATTAATTTTTAATATTTTCTATATATAAATAAATTTAAATAGAATTAATTGATTCTTATTTATTTCATAGGCAATAAACATTTTTTACAAAAAAAATATAATGACGCTATTCATTGTTATAATCAAGCATTAAAACAAAATGGTGAAAAAGCCACATATTATGTTAATCGTGCATTATGTTATATAAAATTGAAACAATGGGATAAAGTATATCAAGATGCTCGTCATAGTCTTGATCTTGATCCAAATTATATCAAAGCTCATGCTTATTTAGGACAATATTATATTGAACAACAACGATATGATGAAGCTATAACATGTTTTAAACAAGCACTTGATTTATGCAAAGTTTGTTTTCTTTTTTTTTTGTCATCTTTCCTAAACATCTTACATTGTTTCTAACCATTCTATCAGAATATTCAGACATATTTAGAATTATATGCAAAATTTCAGTCTTATACGTCATTATATTTCAAAGGAATTTTAAACTTCTTTTTTTTAAAATCTATATAGCGAGGACTGATGAAAAAATGTTTGCATTATTTCATGTAATTTTTAGAAGATTATTTCTGATCTTTATTTTTTATTTTGTAAAATAGATTCAAAATAAAAATTTTGGTGATGAAATTCAAAGACTTTTACGTTACGCACAAAAACGTCGTTTTTCAATAATGGAACAAAAACGTATTGAAAATGAAATTAGTTTACAAACATATCTTCGATCATTAATACAAAATGATAAAGAACGACGTATGCAATTATGTATTGAAAAATATTTTGAAGATAAAGATATTAATACAAATAAACAAATTGAATCAACAAATAGTCTTTCAATATTAAAACAATATTTATCAAAAATAATAGATCATCATAATCAACAAAATACAACAAATTTATCTTCAAATAATTCAAAAATAACTACAATACATAATAATGAATTAAATTTTGTTATTGATCAACAACTTGAACAGGCATTACATGAAATTGAACAATCATCAGATCAATCATTGAATGAAATGAATAATTTATTTAATGAAGTTGATATAAGAAGAAAACGACGTGAAATACCTGAATATTTAACATGTAAACTTTGTTATGATCTTATGAGAGATCCTGTTATTACACCTTGTAAGTAAAATATTTCATACTTATTTTTGATAAGATTAAATTTGAATTATTTTAGTTGGTATTACCTATTGTCGATCCTGTATTGAAGAAAATCTATATAAAGTTAGTCATCTTGATCCAATAGCTAATAAACCATTAGTTGTTGATCAATTAGTTAACAATCTTGTACTTAAAGAAATTGTGGAAAAATTTATTAAAGAAAATGAATGGATTAATTCAGAATGTTTTTAAAACAAAATCATACGATCAAAACAAACATTTTTTTTTAAAATAATATTTTTGTATATACATTTATATATATATATATATATGATTGCAGTTAAAAAAAAAAAGTAAATAATAGAGAAAGAAAAATAAACAACAGTGAATGTTTGTTGATGAGTTCTTATATATGAAATAAAATTTAATTTCATCAAAAAACTTTTAATTGATTTCTCTTTTTTTATAAATATATATCATAAAGATCGTAATATGTCGTTTTATATATTGTCTTTTGCAATAAAAAGAAAAACAATTAAATATTTTTTTTAGTAAATAACGACTTAATATATATTGTCATAAAACAGAATGTAAAGAATACATATATAATAGGATTATATGATTTAATTAATCTTAAAAATATTGGCTTAATAAATGTAACAACCTTTGATTAACACAGATTTTATCGTTTAGTTTTTGTTTAGAATATTATTGTAACAAAAACCAATGATCATGATGACAATAAGCATCAAGAAGAAGATGATTGCCAGCATTTGAATAAAGGTTGATTTACATTGTAACTATAGATATATTCTGCTGTTTACTATTGTAGACTCAGTCTAAAAGACATTTCTTATCTTCTCTGTCTATTATAAAGAAGATTATATGAAAATGCCAGAAGTAAGAAAAAAAAAGTACTATTCTAACAGATTATCATTAGTTCGATATTATAAATAAATAGTTAGTAAAAAGCCATGAACTTCTATTATTATTGTTTTCTTTTTTTACAAAAGAATGTATCTCAATAAACACATCTTTCTTTTTTATTCTCTACATCAGACATGTTTTTCTTCATACTAATAGTAATAATAGCAAGTACTTCATTTGTTAATGGAACGAATAGTACTAGTTGTATGTCGAAACCAACACAAAAGAATACATCAAAAATTTTGGCTGATCTTCGTCGAGAAATGGAAAATGTAAAGATTGGAATATATCTTATTTTTTCTGAAGATGAACATGGAAGTGAATATACACAATTATATGACAAACGACGTGAATGGATTACAGGATTTCATGGTTCATCCGGTGTAGCAGTTGTTTCTTTACGAACAGCAGCTTTATGGGTAGATAGTCGTTATTTTACACAAGCAGAAGAAGAACTTGATTGTGCCAATTGGCTTTTGATGAGAGATGGTAGTTTAGGTGTACCAAGTCTTATGAATTGGCTAATTAAGGAAGCAAATCAGACAGAACTGGTAAGATTTTATACTTTTGAGTACAAACTATAGATTGTATACAGATTTTTCTTACATAAAATTTTTAAAAAAAGAGTAAATGAACATTAAATTATATCTACAAAATACATTGATATTTTGTAATGATTTATTCTCATCAGTTTTATCAAGAGCTAAAAAGAATAATACATGTTACTAAAGAGCATGCCTATCTACCTAATAACTTTAGATCTTTAAAACCGCTTACCGAATGTTTATTTCAATCGTTATCTTTATTAGCCACCAGGTAGTACAACTGTATTCACATATTCATCCTGGTGGTCTTTCGCTGATAATACATTACAAGGAATAGGAAAGCATCTTCAACCTGTTGATGATCTCGTTGGACGTATTTGGTCAAATAATGAACGTCCAAAAGAATCACAAAAGCCAATTGTTGAACATAGTATTGACTACGCAGGAGAAAGTGTTTTTGAAAAATTGATTCGAACAAATCTTGAACTTAAACGAGTTCATGCACAAGCAACTATTATAAGTGCTCTAGATGAAGTTGCATGGCAATTTAATTTACGTGGTGCTGATATTCCATATAATCCTTTTTTTAAATCATACGCTATCATTTATGCTAATTATACGAATCGTCAACCGAAATTATTTGTTAATTTAGCACAACTCAATAGGAGTATATATCCTGAGGGTGTTCATGTATTTAATTACTCCATGTTCTGGTCACATTTAAATGCATCAGCCACAGATCCAACTATTAAAAAAATTTGGGTTAGTGCTCGAGTATCTCAAGCTATATTAGGTTTAATTCCTGAGAATAAACGACCTAAACCATTATTAAATTCACTTGTACAAAGTATAAAAGCACGAAAGAATCCAGTAGAGCAAAAGGGAATGCGAGACTGTCAAATACGAGATGCTGTTGCACGTATGAAGCATATTGGATGGATTGAACAAAAATTAAATAATAAAATACCGATTAATGAAACCGAAGCAGCGGAGCAATTACATCATTATCAAGAACAACAAGATAAATTTCAATTTCCAAGTTTTGCAGCTATTTCAGCATCAGGTGATCGAGCAGCGGTCGTTCACTACACACCAGAACCAAGAACAGCTCGCCTTATTACTAAAGAACACGTTTATTTACTTGATGTAAGTGTACATATTTAATCTGTAATATAATAATGAATCTTTTTACTTCAAGGCTGGTGGTCAATATCTTGATTGTACAACTGATATAACACGAACACATCATTTTGGTACTCCAAATGCTTTAGAAAAACGTGCATATACACGTGTTCTTCAAGGTGTACTTGATATTGCTGATGTTGTTTTTCCTATGGGAATAACATATGGTCGATCACTTGATTTTCTTGGTCGTATGCATTTATTGAAAGATGGCATGACTTATGGACATTCAACAGGGTTTGTATCTTCATTTAAATCTATTATTTAATTAATATATTTTTTCTTTTATAGTCATGGTATTGGTCATTTTTTAAGTGTACATGAAGGTCCACAACGTATTGGATCTCCTTATAGTCAATATGAAGAACCATTAGTTGAGGGAATGTTTCTTTCAAATGAACCAGGATTTTATAAACCCGATGATTTTGGTATTCGTATAGAAAATGATATGGAAGTCATAATGGCTAATAAAAGTATTTATGATAATACACAGTTTTTACGTTTTCATACAATTACATATCTACCTTATGAACGTTCACTTATTGATGTTAATTTATTAACACTTACACAATACAATGCTATTAATCAATATCATGCAAAGGTAGCGGAAATTTTAGAACCATTACTCAAAGATGATAAAGCAGCTCTTAATGCATTACGTTCTCGTACAGCAAAATTAAATCCTGAAATTTTATTAAAAATTTCAAATCCATCAAATACAGCATTTATTAACATAAACTCACCATTTTTGATGACCTTCATTTTTATTTTAATATTTTTTGTTAAAACATGAATATTCTATATGCAACAGTGCGTAGTCTTATTTTATAAAGAGAATTTTTACCATGAGTTTTTCTTTTAATGCATTTACATTACTTGGAATGAAATGAAAAAATAGATACTACTTGTAATTCGTCTTTTTTTAAATAACACTGTCGAACAACTTATGTCGAGAAGCTACTCGAAAGGATTAGTTTAAAATTCGGATAAAGAGCCAACAAATTTTCTTTTATCATCTATGCATTGTTTCCAGAGTAGTCAAACTCTAAAAATTCTGTGAATTATTCTAACTATATTTCATGCATCAGTAGATGGAGGAACACAATAAAAGCAAACCTGAACTTTGTAAAATTTTATTCTTTACTTAATTTTTGATCGAGCTACTTTTGTATATAAAATAACATCGGACGAATGTAAATACAAAAGTTAATGTTGCACAAATTATTAGATTGCTTCGAGCTTTTGAATAGATTAGACAAGAAACGTTAGTGCACATTTATCATTAATATCTACGTATCACAGGTGGATAGTAGCGAGAGGTATGTCCGAGTATGATAATAATTTCTTGCGCAATCTCAAGAATCAGTAAAAATTCCTACTTGTTTTTCTTCAACTTGGATTTTTTTCGAATTTAGAGGGAGTTGTTTAACAAAACGAGTAAGCCATAATAAATGCTCGAGCTTTACAATCATATTTGAATCTCTAATACGTCTCCTTAAGAGAGAATTTATGGTAGGAACAAAGATTTGAGACACTGGTCAAAATTTAAAATTTTGACCAGTACCTCACACGCATTGGGACGATCTTCGATCCTCTCATAAACTTTCTCTCAAATAAAATAGAATAGATTGTATGATACAGCGTAAAGAGCTCGACAATTTACGAAGAATAGTTTATGCTATATATGAAATAAGAAAAAAAAGGAGTTTTTTGTGCTTGTGGAAAACAATGATTTTTTTGTAGCATTGAAAATTGATCTTACAAAATGTTGCTTTTATCAAAAACAAAAAGTACACGATTAACATAAGTTTTACTCTTTAGATTATACGACTTTTTACACTACATTATGCTATATTCTGTTAATAAAGCGTGTTAGGGATTAAAATATGAAATGCAAAGTTCTGCTGTATGTTACGGATTATTCGTTATTTCTTTAGTGGTTTTGCTACACTTGAAGAAAATTAGCCTATTAGACTTTTCAAATTGAAGGAAGAACTCAGCCGAAATGTTTCGAAGCAAGAGAATGACTCCTCTGATAATGCCATTCCTGCTTATACATTTAGTGAAGGAATCTTACTGTAAAGTGCGACACGTGCAAGATCTATACATCAATTTTTTCTTATAATTCGCTAATTTATTTACAACCAGTTTATATGAGGCAAAAAAAGCCGAATATCTTTATTGTCATTAAGGTTAGATAAGGAAACAGCCATGTAATTCTTTAGAATTGGAAAAAATATAAAATATTTTTATCAAAAGCGAAAAGATTTCGTCTACAGTTTCTCAGAAAGGAGAGAAGTTTATTCTTCCCGCACACTTTACCCCTGCCTACATTCATCACTTGCGATAGCTATATATATACGACATCTATTGACCAAAGAAAAAAGATGATTCACCAATCTTGTATCACACTATGAAATATGAAATAACGTTTTTTTGTCAGTCATATATTTCTATTGAGATTGTAATGATTCTTGTTCGTTCGACTGACCAAGTTCATTTTCATGTACAATACCGCAACAAGACAAATTGTTCCAATAATCAATTTGCGTTTGTGTTAGACATGGATCTCGCCATTGCTTTGAATGTTTACAACAACATCGTACTGGTATAGGTAATGTTACATTAGGCAATGAATATCGTTTTGTTATCATACGTATTATCGGTAATTCTGGTGCACTAGATTCAGCTACTTGATCATCTGTAAAAATGCATTGTCCTCGAGATGCTTTCATCTCTGATTGTGACCATAATCGATAATCATTTTTATATGTAGTGAATAAGGACCAGTTCATGACTTTTTGATTATCTTTAGACAATGATTGTATTTGGGGATTATTACATTTTATAGTAGAAAAATTTTTAACTATCTCATGTGATTGATTTTCTTTAGTTTTCATTGAATTAATTATTTGTAATTGTAAAGGTAAATATTGTGAGCGATAAGATTCATGACGAGGATAATGACAACGAAATGTGAAAATATTTGTCATATTTTTATTATTAGAAATAAGAAGAAATGAGTAACTTATAGTTACAAGAAAAGAAAATATTTCGAAAGTTTATTTTGATTTATAATTATTGCGCAAACGTTGTGTTGTTACTTTTCTATTCTTTTTCGATGATTTATTTTGTACTTTAGGCTTAATTGATCGACGTGTTGCATTATTACTAATTTCTTTTTTCTTAATATGTAATGATGGTTCTAACATTTGAATTGGTAATGTACGTCTTTTAATTGGTTCTTTTAAAACCGTCGATTTTTCTTTAATATAAGCTACATCACCACCACCACCACCAGTGTTTGTTATTATTGGTTGTTGAATTGTTGCTGGTAATGATAATTGTACAGGATTATTATGTGTATCAACAAGTGTTGGTTTATGATTGTTTGATATAATTGTTGATTGTGATTCTTGATTAATTGTACGCATTGTTGATTGTTGATTGTTAGAAATCGAAACAAGTTCATCAGCCATTCGTTTAACAGCAATTGAAACAAGTTGCCACATTTCTTTTGTTAAATGACGTTTAGCTAATTTTGTTTCATCATCAAGATTTTCTGATGGAGCTTGTTTAACCATTGATATCATTGATGATGATGTTGGTTGTATTGTTCCATTACCACGACGTGAATTTTTCTTAGATGATAAATGATTTTTTGATTGAAAATTTCGACGACGAACCATTGAAATTATAGATAATATTTAAAAAAGAATATAAAAATAAAACAAAAGTCAAATGAATTGAATAAAGATTTTTTTGAAAATGCGCGAGATTTGTTTTTTATTTCTTTTAGATAATAATGCATTCCCGCCATTCAATCTTCCGTTTAGCAGCATCAACAATTTGTTTACATTGTTTTATTAATACTCTTATACTTACTGAATAGATTGATAATGATAAACTTGTACTAGCTACTTTAAACATGTATGTTTATTATTATTTTCATTCATTCTTATCTTGGTTTTTTGACATTTTTTAGATTAACTGTTGCTAATATTCAATTAAAACAAGATGTTGATTGTATGATACTTGTAAAGACAATATAGCAATTTATATATAAAAATATTCTTCTTGTTAAAAATGCAGCATTTGAAAGTATACTTAGTTAATCTACAAAATCAGTTTTACTCAATTTTCAGAAGAAAAATAATTATACATATATATATATATATACTTGATGATTCATCAACATTTCCGAAAGGTATTTTATCGTGCATAGCTGCTTTATTTGATGCTCAATTTATATCGAATACAATTGAACAAGTAACAATTGATGCATCATAAACAGATATTGATGTTGGTTATTATCTAAATGACTTAAAAACGAATCAAAAAAGCAAAATTGTTGCACCAAAACTTTATATAATTATTGACATATCACGTGCTATCCAACATATTGATATTATTAAAGATGATAATTCAAGCATACAAGAATATTGGAAAAAGTGTTTAAACGCACAAAACATGCCCTAAAATTCACGAAAACTGTGTATGTTTTACTCATAATCGTGGTTTCTTTCTGTGAGCGAGAAATACTCATTTCTCTTTATACTACACAACAATGTTCGTAATCATGATATCAGTTTTCGAATATATAAAAGACAATCACTTTTTTGTCTTTTATTTAGGTTCAGTTTTATGCGTTTAAACATGTTTTCAAAAATTCTTGTTTACTTGGGAAAGTGGTTGTTGCTAAAGTACTTGAACCTATAGAAAAAATAATTATTTATGATTCGTGTTACACTTTAGTATAATTAATTAGTCTTTTTTTTAGATGGATATTGATACGAATCCAACTGTTACTGTTGATTCTTTATTAAATAATTATCCATCATTAAAACGACTACAGGATAAAGATCGTGTAAGAAAAATTAGTTAATATTTCAATAAAAAAATTCATTTTTTTTATTTTTGATATTGGTTTTTTATTAGATTAAATGTAGTTGGACTGGACATGAAATACCAGCTCGTGTTGATGCTATTGAAAAATATATTCAAGGAAAAAAATATCAACAATTAATAAAGAAAAAATTTGATTATGATTGTTTAGAAAAATTCAAAGAATTTCTTGAATTAAGTACTAAAAAAAATCATGAGTAGGTTTTATTTATCTTATTAAGACAATTCGAAATAAATTATATTATAGAAAACAATTATTCTGCAAATTAACATGTCGTCATTTAAATAAAGAACCACATCATATTATGAAACATATTGAAGGAAAAAAATTTAAACGAGCTTATGCTCATTGTTAGTTTAAATGTATTCTAATAATAAAGAATTCTTTTTTTATTAATTAAATCTATTAGGGGAAGAATGTCAAAAAAATGGAACAGAATATGTTCCATTAGGTAGAAGAAAAAAGAAACAACAAATGTCAATGGGTGATGATGATGATCAATATGTTGATTTAAGTGATGATGAAATTATTATTGAAGATGATGATGATGATGATCTATCAGATTTATATCCTGGTATATTTTATTATAATGAATGCACTAGAATAAATATTTCTCTTAATCTGTGTTCAATAAACCACAGAATATTTTTCATAATAATATACAAAATGAAAATGTTTTTGAGCACAATGTAGAGTACTCATCTTTATCACGTAGCTCAAAATCTGTTGAAACTCAATTTGAAAAAAAAATTCAAGCCTAAAGAATAGAAACAGAAGAATATTTATTCTGGCACATTTGCTATAGTTTAAATTTTATCATTAGATTTTCGTCGTTTACGTACAAGTGATTCAGCTGCAGAAACAACTACAGATGATAAAACCAGTGGACAAAAGCGCAAAGCACAAACATCACAAGTACAATAAACAAAACAAAAAAAAATTTTTTTTGTCAATAGAATTATTAATATTATATTTAGATTAAAAAACCAAAAAAACTTGCACCATCAAGTTCAAAACGTATGCGAGCATCTGATGATAAAATAACCAATGGAGATGATCCAGTAAAATCAACAAAAACAATGACTTTAACCATCTAATATATTGTTTTCGTTTTTTTTTTCTAAACATTAAACTGTTGAATACATGTTTTTTGTTTTAATTTCATCTTTTAGATAAGAAAAAAGAAAAGAAATAAAAGCAAAAAAAATGACCACACAAATAAGTTCAATTAATGAAGATATTGATGATCAATTATACAAGTTTGATTAATTCAAATATATATAAATATTTAATTTAATTTTTATTTTAGTCGTCAACGATATGTATTAGGAGATGATGCCATGAAACGTTTAAGACAACATCATGTATTAATAATCAATGCCGGTGGTTTAGGAATTGAAATAGCTAAAAATGTTGTACTTGCAGGAGTACATGTAAATATTTTAAAAATAAAAAAAACGAAAAAATAAAATCTTTATTTTAGAGTGTAACTTTACAAGATACACATAATACAAGCATGTTAGATCTTGCTACACAATATTATTTACGTGAAGAAGATATTGGAAAAAATCGGTAGATTCATTTGTCTTTTATTTAAAAAAAAATTTTTACTTTTTATTTTTGATATAGAGCAGAATGTAGTTTGGAAAAATTACGTGCATTAAATGATTATGTTAAAGTACATATATCAAATAAATCTCTTTCAGATTGTCCAGATGAATATTTCAAACAATTCACTGTAAAGAAAAAGAAAATGAACAAAAAGAATTTTAATAAAAACCAAAATTTTTATTTTAGTGTGTTGTTTTAACTGAATGTAATCTGGATGAAATGAAAAAAATTAATGAATTATGTCGAATAAATAATATTATCGTAAGTTATTTAAATAAAATAAAAACAATTAAATTCTTTTTTTTCAATAGTTTATTATGGCTGATGTTTATGGTGTTTTCTCTCGATGTTTCGTTGATTGTGGAAATAGGCCATTTACTATTTTTGATAAAGATGGTGAACAATTAAAAGAAGTTTTTATTAATCATATATCATCAGTAAAAAAAAAAGATCATTTCTATTTTGTTTATAATCAGAAAAAAAAAATTTTTTTTTCTTATAGGAAGGATTAGTTACAGTAGCAGGAGATGAACGACATCCATTTGAAGATGGAGATATTGTTTCATTTCGAGAATTAATTGGATTAGAAAATTTAAATAAATGTGAAAGAAAAATAAAAGGTTTTTTTTTCATGATAAAAGTTTCGTTTATTTTTAATATAAATTTGAATAGATATTAATATTCATCAATTTTCTATTGGTGATATATCATCTCTTGGTGGAGAATATAAACGAGGTGGCATTGCAAGAGAAGTAAAACAACAAATACAAATAAATTTTGTAAAATTATATATTTCTATTTTTCAAATTATTAATAATAAATTTTTTTTTATAGAAAAGTCTTAATGAACAATTATGTAATCCAAGAATATTAACTATTGATGGTTCAGATTATTGGACAAAGGATATTAATGGAGAAGTAAGATTAAACAAAAAAAAACAGATTTATTACATGATAAATATATTATTTAGATACCACAATTAGTTTATATACATGTTATTATGTTAGCTATAACTGAATTTAAACAATTATATCAAAGATTACCAGAATCAAAGTAAAATTTATTAGTAAATATATAGTTATATAATTTTATTCTTTAATAGACAAATGAATAATGAAAATGATGAAATAAATCTTTTAAAATTAGCTAAAAAATATTTAAATGATTTAATATCTAAAGATGTATGTTAGATTTTTCTTTTTGTTATTTGAAAGTTTTTTTTTTTATTATTTGTATCTTAGCATTCAATTAATGAAAATCATTTTAATCATCTTGTTCAATGTTTTATTTATTCAGCAAAAGGTTCATTTGCACCAATATGTTCAGCTATGGGTGGTTTTGTTGGTCAACAAGTATTAACATCAATTACTGGCAAATTTACACCAATTCAACAATGGGTAAAAAGAATTTTTATTTTATTTTATTTTTTGTTTCATTTATTTTCATTAGCTTTATCTTGATGCATATGAATTAATTAAAGAAATTCCATTTGAAGAGGAATATAAGACAATAAAATCGTAAATAAAATATTGATTTCGTAAATGTTATTTTTTTTATTCAATAAATGTAATATAGGATATCACCCGATCGTTATCAATCATTAAGATTATGTATTGGTGATACACTTGTTCAATGTCTTGCAAAACAACGTTTATTTATGGTAAATAAAATAAAATAATAAATTTAAAGGATATATTTATTAATATATTTTTGAATAAAGGTTGGTTGTGGTGCAATTGGATGTGAATTATTAAAGTTATTTGCATTACTTGGTGTTGGACGTCATGGACAAGTATTTTTCTAGAGAAAAAAAAATTTTTTATAAGAATTTTTATATTTTATTTTAGATTATAATGACTGATCATGATCATATTGAAAAATCAAATTTAAATCGACAATTTTTATTTCATAAACAACATCTTAATCAACCAAAATCTGTTGTAGCTGCACAATCAGCTTATGATATGAATAAAGAACTTCGTATTGAACCATATACATTAAAAGGTTTTGAAAAAAAAACATTTTTCTTTTATTTTCCTGTTTTTTTAAATTCATCTGTCTTGTTTACTTTTTTTTATTTAGTTGGTGTTGGATCAAATGATTTATGTTCTGATGCATTTATATCTGATCAAACAATTATTGTTAATGCACTTGATAATATCGAAGCAAGACGTTATATGGATTCGTATGTATAAAATATAAAATCAAAAAAAAAAAATTTTTTTTTTTTTGAAATTTTTAGACGTTGTGTGACAAATAAAAAACCATTAATTGAATCAGGCACAATGGGTCCAAAAGGACATACATTTGTTGTTGTACCATATAAATCAGAATCTTACTCAAATCAAGTAAAATAAATATGGTTTTTTTAAATAGAAATTTATGTTTTTTTTTCTTGTTTGAAAGAATGATCCAATTGATAAAGATGTTCCATATTGTAATGTTAAATCATTTCCAGCTAATATTGAACATTGTACAATATGGGCAAGAGAAAAAGTAAAAAGTTAAAATTGTTCTTTTTTTTGTTTTTTAAATGAAAATTTGCTTTAGTTTGAAAGTACTTTTAATATGAAACCATCATTATATAATAGTATTATGTCACAAGTAAATATTTGGAATCGTATTAATAATGGAGAAATTATTGATGATTTACCGAAAATTTATAAATTTATGAAAAGAAAATGTATTAATTGGAATGATTGTTTACATTTAGCAAGAGAAAAATTTGAAAAATATTTTTCAAATAAAGTATTATAGAATTTTATTTTTATTATAAAATTTTTATAAATTTTTATTAAATTAAGGCACAAGATTTATTAAATAAATTTCCTGCAGATATGCTTGATGATAAAGGATGTAAGAAAATAAATATTTATATTTCTATTATTTTATTATTTCTCAATATGAATTTTTTAGTTCCATATTGGAAATTACCAAAACGTGCACCAACTCCAATTGAATTCGACATTAATAATAATCTGTAAGTTTTTCTTTTTATAAATAATTAATAAATACTGTTCTTGAATATATTTTTAGTCATTATGATTTTGTTTTATCTTGTGCAAAAATTTTTGCCATGATTTATGCTATTCCAGTAATATAAAAAGAATTTTTATTTTTAAAAAAATTTAATCTTCTTTACTTTAGATTACTAATGAACAAATAAATGATATGGAATTAAATAAAAATATTATTTTACAGACTAAAATCGAACTATGGCAACCAAGAAATAAAGTAAAGATTTCTCTTGAAAATCGAATCTCTTCAACTATAAAACTAAAGAAAAATTAGCTCTATGTACAAAAGTAGAAGTGCAATACCTGAGCATCAAATCTTACTAGAAAATATTATAAAAGTAGTATTATTATCGCTCATTAGTAGCTAAGATGAATGCTGATATTAGCCTACGTAGTGCATAATGTTTTCAAACTATAGAAAAAAAAACATCACTTTTTTAGTATCTCAATATATTACATATTCTTAAAAAAGAAACATGAACATTGACATGAGGATTCATTCATGTATATGAATCTCTTTAATTTTCTTAATTATATATAAACGTTTTTTTAAAGATAATTATTACTGATCCAACTATTAAAAAACCAATATCAACTAAACATGAAGGTGATATAAGTATAGATGAATGGAAATATGCACAAGAACGAACAAAAGATTATAGTATGAAATTTATATTTTACTTTTTTAAAAAGAAAATAAATTTTTTTTTTTTTTTTTTCTAGAAGCATTACCAATTCCATTTGAAAAAGACGATGATTTTCAAATCGATTTTATTGCAGCTGCAACAGTATATTTGATTAATTTTATTAAAAAAAAAAGAAATTTTTATTTTCTTGTTTATAGAATTTAAGAGCTCAAATGTACGGTCTTGAGCCTGGTGATCGTTATGAAATAAAAAGAATTGCAGGTAATATTTATCGAAATATTTTTTGTAATTTTATTTTTTTGCTTTCAGGACGTATTGTACCAGCAATTGGAACTACAACTGCTACTGTATCTGGTCTTGTAAGTTTTAAGATTTCTTTTTTGTTTAAATAAGTTTCTATTTATTTTTATTTTCTAGATTATAATTGAACTTGTTAAATTATGTCTTACTCAAATAAAGGAACTTCCACTAAGTGTTTATAGAAATTTTTATATTAATATTGCACTACCATTTTTAATTGCCAGCGAACCATTAGAGTGTACAACACAGAAAATTGGGTTAGATTGTTATTTTTTTTTTATCAATCTATATATTTTAAGTTTTTTCTATATGATTCTAGAAAGTTTGAAGTTAATATCTGGTCAAGTTTTGAAATTAAGGGAAATCCTGACATGACTTTAGAAGGATTTATTAAAGAAGTTGAAGTAAGTTTATTATTATTTTTTTTGGAATAATTAATATTCATTATATGTATTTTAGAAAAAATATGATATTAAACCAGCATTAATTTCTGAAGGAGTTAAATCTGTTTATGCACCATGGATGCCAAAGGCTTCATCACAATTAAAACGAAAGTAATTGTGAAAAAAAAACAATGTTTTTTTTATATGATAATAAATTTGATAATTTTTAGAATGGATGAATTACTTCCACACAAAGCTAATGTAACTTATTCTGATTTAGTAGTTTTACCGGATGATAATGACATGGATGTTCAAACGGATAATAACAGTGATGTTACACCACCACCTATTCGTTATTATTTTAATAGTTAAATATTTTACTGTCTATTCTTATTTTTATTTTAATAAAGATTATTTTCCTTTTCGAACGGATTGATCTATAAAAATAAAAAGGCGGGTCTTTTATTTCATCTGCTTTGTATTCTCATCAAATTAAGATGAAAAAACTAAAAAATAGATTACGGGTGTCTTACTCTTTGTTTTAATTATGAGAAATTTTGCACTTTTTAAACTGAAATTTAATCACATGTCGTTTGGCTAAGCTTTTGTTTTATGAGAGAAAAAACTAATTTTCTATTCTTAATTTGCTTTTTTTTATCATTGAGACGATCGAATATTCATTATTATCATATTGTCGCATTCTTATTGTGATCATATTCCCATGTATATCAGTATAAAAAAAGATAGACAATCATTGCTTGTTAGTCAGAGCGATTGAGAACGAATCGACAAAAACAATGAATGGAATATGGATTTTATCTTTTGTCTTGATTGTAGCTGCTTTCAATGCAGGTTTGTTATGAAATGATAAAGTTACAATGTAGATCAAATATCTAATTCATTTAGTCAGTGGATGTAAACATACGCACTCTGCAGCTCTCTCTCAGATTAAATCTGTTGGTATTGGAATTTCATCATCTGGTGGTTGCAGTAACCGT